>JAVJIF010013752.1:0-162391 GCA_038442645.1 Agave tequilana
AACTCGAAAGAACTGCCCCAAGAAAAGATGAGGTTAATGCATGATCGCATGGAAGCAAAGAACTGCTGCACCATTTGACGTGCCAGTTCTTCCATGATATCATTGGCTGGAGGGAATTCGCTGACGAACTCCCGAATCCCTTTCCACTATAGGACGAGAGGCAAAAATCGGTTTGTCTTGCGCAGGAGGGATGTCAACGACAGGTTCAATAGAAGCTGAGATGGTCGCTGACACTTCTAGGGCAATTGCCGTCGTAGCAGCCTCCACAACGACTGAAGTAGCAGCAAAACCTGACCTCTTCTGGGCCCTCGGTCGAGGCTTGAATTTTATTGCCTTTGGGTCGACATTGGCCGCAAGATCCTCTACCTGAGCTCCCTCAGCGCTCTCTGCAAATCACCAAAACGTCAACCGTGACAATAAAAAGGAGAACATTCAAAGCATCGATATTTTCTTACCAAGCTGAGGATTCGAAGACGGCAAATTCCTGGGCAGATTTTGTAGGGTTGAGGTCTCCCAACTTCAATAATTGCCCTCTCTGAGGCATTTCAGTAGCAGGAGCCTCAATGCTCTCCTGCTGGGCCAGCTCTTGTATCATTTCCTCGATGTTGGAGGAAGTTGCAGCCTCATTGTCCATGGCCAGCCCTGTAATATAAAGTTAAAGGGAAAATGTCAGAAACTTTCCCTAGTTAAAAGAGAAACCGGGTCAAAAAGACAATGAGAGTACCTTCAGCAGGAGCAATTGTTGCTATTGGCGACACTGTTACGGGTCACACCCTTGTATCTCTTCCTCCGTAATATGTGAGAATTTACTCGGATCTGGAGGAGCGGGTTCATCGCTAAAATCGACTTCATCGCCCGAAGAATATTCAAACTCTCCGGACAAGAAAGACGATAGTGCAACATAAGAGGCCTCGGCAATGAGACCTTGCCACGAGTACCCCAGTAGTAGGGCTGGGGTCGACTACCCGCGAGCTGGGCATTAATACTGTCACGCCCCGCTTCCCAAAATACGCGGAAAAGGAGGCGCGACGAGAGTCGGCGACGTATATACGTAAGGAAAATACCCCACGTATACACGCTAAGCCTAAATGTAACCTGATCAAGCTATAAATCAGAAGCATTATAATCAATGGTCACTGCAATAATACATATAAGACTACACAATGATAGCAGATGAATAATGACAAGAAAATGGCAGCTGAATGCAACAAAGGTAGAATCAGGAAATGACAGAAATATAAAAGAGATGAGGATACCAGAAACGGAAGAATGAGCGTCCAGTTCCTCGCAAGACGTACAGTCTCGTCGAACACCTACATTAGAAAAATCGTCTAATATCTGGACGTGCAAATCTAGGGTTGTCAGAACGCGACCATGGTGAGTGTATGGTAAAGGGGAAGAACTCGTGCAGAATAAACAATGTGCATAAATGATAATAAGAACAACTGTAGATATAAGAGACTGAATAACAAGATAAATAATAGAACTGTAGTATAACCGATAACAACATGAATAAAGACATAAGACGACTATCGCAACTGTAAGCAAGCAACTGATGTCAAGACGTGTAACCTATCTCATGTCACTAAGCTGGTATATAATCTGGTCATGTGTACAATAATATGTTTATCGTAGTGATATATATGTACAATCAGGTGATGACAGTCAGTCACAATACATAACCGTTTATTATTAATTATGTCAGCGAACACCAATTGACGCATGCAGTAGACGCATCCCATACTACGCCTACTACACGTGTCAATCAGGGTCCTAAGTTATTGAAATTAGTGGAAGAGACATTGTCCATGCTTTAGGTGGGTCCCGTACATACCCGGGACCACGGCCCAGATGCCTGGCGCTGAACCAGGCCCTACCGCCAGGTAGTCAGTAACAGTAACAGTACTCACAGTATCACTGTGGAACAGTAAACTCACAGTAACACTGTGGAACAGTAAACATATGGGATGTCAGTCACCCCCCGGAACCCTGCAGTGGAACCGTAAGTCGGCTGCGCAACCTGTATCCTAGGTCCACCCAAAATACAGACGCTGTCTCCTCCATCAATTTCCCCAATCCCGGTGTAAGTTGTCAATTTACATTATTATTTATTCAATTCAGTTAAATCAGTCAATGTCAATATTATCTAGAATGCTGGGACGATACGGTGACAGTAACAATAACAGTACAGTAACAGTCAATTAGTGCTCGTATACACGGTAAACAATTCAGTAACAGTGAACAGTAACAATAACCGTGTATACGATGAACAATAGGACTATACAGGGGTTACGGTCAAATAATCAATTCCCAGTAACTTTCAATAACATGAATTATACAGTAACGAATCCAGATACTGCTCAATGGACAGTCAAATCTAGGACTGGTCAATATCTCACATCCCTGCACTGCATATAATAATAGCTGATACAGATATCTACCAACTCATATAAACTCTAAACACAGAATATGATCACCAACAAATAGTTTCACCAATAACTGATAAACTGATAACTGCTATCTGACAGCACTGAAGTATAAGATCACTGACATCGAATAGATCCATCATAATAACTCAATCTCTATTAACTGATGAAATCAATATCTATACATGAAGCACATGGCATGTCCTCGAGATCAACAAGTCAATGGATACCGAAATCATGTCTAAAGATGAAACATCCTCAAAGAACCGCAATCTAAAATAAGACCACTCATGAGTCAATACCAACAACTCATCATACTCTATAATCCAATTGGTTGATTTATCTAGGAACTCTAGCTTCTAATAATCCGAGTCATTACCGCAACTCATAATTCCAATGGTCACATGATCATTAGATATCAATTTATGTCAAGCAATCTAACATATTGAACTGCCATTTCAATATATTAATAATCATTGCTCAGTTCCCTTACTCTATCAATCCACTCGGATTCCAAGCCTTCACAAATTTCCTCTTCTATTAAGATTAGTCATGATATCCCAACACTCGGCAATATGACATGTACCTACATCTAAGATCTATTAGATCAAGTCAATCAACTAATATCTATCCTTGAAATCTTATCCATCCATCAATAGTCATTACATAACTAAAGAGAGTAACGTCCTCAATCAATAAGAAATCTAGATCATCTTGTATCTAGTATTCAACGTCGGTAAGATCATCAGCACTCCATCAACATAATTAAGGTAAATCCGAAAGTCTTTGGTCTAATAATCTAAAACCAAGATCATGTTACATGTCTATTTCAAGGGTAAGCTATACACTCACATAATGACAATCCAACAAGATCAAGCTCCTCTATAAACTGATCAAGATCCAATATAAATACATCATAGGTCAACTCCAAACTCTAACTAAGTCAATGCCAGTCCAAGTATCAGCAAACAGTATATTGGTAAAGCAATGTCATATCTAACACTTCCCCGATATCCACGGGAATTCTAGTCGGGATAATCACCAACGACTGCCAATAAACACTATGCCTAATATATGTCCTTTAATCTCAAATATAGCGTAGTTCAACTGATCATTAGATTAAATCAAGTCACAGTATAAGGCATACCTCAACTAGTCCTGAATCAATAGTGGTAAATAACTACACATGAAATGACACTAATCAATACTCTGATCAACAAAATAAATAAGGTGAATGTTCGCTCATGACTCATAGAGTGATACAGGTGTTCACACTGGTAAAATAAATCAAATAGTCACATGAAATGATAAAAGTAAAACATAATACATATAAACAACAGTAAATAAGAAAAGGAGACAAAAGCAAACACTCACATAAAATGACGCAGTTTCGGAACCGAATCGCCATCCGGTCTTCACTGCACGAACCGGTACTGATCTACGAACCATCCCATGCATCAGTCTTCGAATCCCCATTGCATCGGGTCCACAACGACACGAACCTGAATCGGGTCCGGGTCTCCTGTAACTTGTCCGGATCTCACCAAACAAATCCGAATGCTGCTGTAGCACGCAACCAATACATACAAATAAATATAAATGCACGCTAAACACCCACACGTGCATACGAACATATACGCGTACACGTACACATACGTATACAAGCATACACAACAATACATATATATAAACATGCCTACATATTATCTACTTACATATATACTAATGCATAATTACCCATATACCAATACACATAATTTAATGCATACATATCCAATATAATAAATACCTACTATTAACTATAAATACCTATACATTAATTAATTAACATTTATGCATTCATATACATCATGCACACATGCATGCATCCAAATACCAAAGTCACTCACGCACACACACACAAACACACATTTATTAACTTCCCAATTATTACGATATTGCCATTATACATGAATATAAAGCTAACCTCGGGACATCTTGCGGCGCACCGATGGAGGCTCCGACGGAGGCGTCCGGGGTCGCCGAGAGTGTCGTTGGATAGAGCATCTCGCCGTGAAGGGAGTGGGGTATGCTCGCGCTCGCCGACGGTGATCAACGGCATCCCGTGGAGAGCCGGAAAATGGTTCGGAGTAGGATATTTGCCGCACATGAAATAAACACATGAAATAAACACACATTATTTTATTAACATTACATTCATTTGAAATAATATACAAGTACCTTTAAATGAAGCCCACTTATATATGCAAAATATAAAGGGAGAGAGAGAGGAGATGACTCATGCTGGCTTGGTACACACGGCCAATGGGGAATTCGGATGGTGGTGTGATGGTGTCTTCATTGGATGAGGGAGCTCGGCCTGGTGCTTGTTGTGCGCGCGACCTGGATTGAGATCAGAGAGGAGGAAGCCCAGGGGGTGTTGGGGGCTGTTGTCGCGTGGAGGGGAGTTGCGGCTGGGTTTGGAGGAGGAGATACGCAGCAGGGGGGTTGTGCGGCAACAAGAGAAGTTGGGGGGCTGTGGGTATTGGGGAATTAGGTTTAGGTTAATGATATATTAGGATTATATAGGAAGTCATCTTGGGTATTGGGTATTAGGATAACGGGTTGGATTAGGAATAGGTTTGGATCAATAAGTTAATGGGTATGTAAAAGGGTAATGGGTATAATGGGTTAGGATCCAATAGGTGAATGGGTATGCTAATGGGTAGGATTAGGAACAGTCTAATGGGTATGGAATCCAAACGGGTAAGGGTATCGGATCACCAATGGGTATGGGCTTGAACTCCAAATGGATATGGGTAGGATCAAAGAGTAAGACATGAATAGAAATCAAGGGAAGGGGAATATAACAAACACCGCTACAAAATAATAATCCAACATTAGTAGTAACATTACATGACCAAATTAATAATAATAAATCACTAGTAAAATAAAATAAATACTTTAGAAAAATAAAAATACAGTAGTTTAGATTAGGGATATTACATTCTACCCACCTTAACAAAAAATTCGTCCTCAAAATTCAATAAAGCGGGGAATGATAAAAAATCAAATTAGGAAGAAGACGAAGCTTCCACACCACTTCACACTGCATCAAGACTTCACCACGCTTCCGCTGCGCACTCTGATCTCTACTACCGGCTTCAACATGGAGGGGTCAAACTCAGGAGACAAAATCAGGAAAAAAAAGAATCGAAAAGAGGATAGGAATCAAGATGGAATCCATATTGCTCTAGAAAAAGAGTTAGATTTAGGAAAATCAAAAGATTCAAGAGATGGATCCTAAAGAGAGAACGATCATTTCCAAATAGAGTCAATATCATAATGGATAATATATGTATATTGCAGTGTAACTATAGCTTGTTCTCAAGTCACCGGTAAGAACCAGGTCTCTCTTGCGAAACAAAAGTCAAATATCAAAATCGCAAGTCAAAAACCTAGGCTCTGATACAAGAAAACCCTGTCACGCCCCGCTTCCCAAAATACGCAGAAAAGGAGGCGCGACGAGAGTCGGCGACGTATATACGTAAGGAAAATACCCCACGTATACACGCTAAGCCTAAATGTAACCTGATCAAGCTATAAATCAGAAGCATAATAATCAATGGTCACTGCAATAATACATATAAGACTACACAATGATAGCAGATGAATAATGACAAGAAAATGGCAGCTGAATGCGATAAAGGTAGAATCAGGAATGAAAATGAAAGAAATATAAAAGAGATGAGGATACCAGAAACGGAAGAATGAGCGTCCAGTTCCTCGCAAGACGTACAGTCTCGACGAACACCTGCACATTAGAACAATCGTCCAAAATATGGACGTGAAATCCAGGGTCGTCAGAACGAGACCATGGTGAGTGGTGTGTGTGTAAAGGGGAAAGAACTCGTGTAGAATTAACAATGTGCATAAATGATAATAAGAACAACTGCAGATATAAGGGACTGAATAACAAGATAAATAACAGAACTGTAGTATAACCGATAACAACATGAATAAAGACATAAGACGATTATCACAACTGTAAGCAAGCAACTGATGTTAAGATGTGTAACCTATCTCATGTCACTAAGCTGGTATATAATCTGGTCATGTGTACAATAATATGTTTATCGTAGTGATATATATGTACAATCAGGTGATGACAGTCAGTCACAATGCATTAACAGTTATTATTAATTATGTCAGCGAACACCAATTGACGCATGCAGTAGACGCATCCCATACTACGCCTACTATACGTGTCAATCAGGGTCCTAAGTTATTGAAATTAGTGGAAGAGACATTGTCCATGCTTTAGGTGGGTCCCGTACATACCCGGGACCACGGCCCAGATGCCTGGCGCTGAACCAGGCCCTGCCGCAGGTAGGTAGTCAGTAACAGTAACAGTACTCACAGTATCACTGTGGAACAGTAAACTCACAGTAACACTATGGAACAGTAAACAGATGGGATATCAGTCATCCCCCGGAACCCTACAGTGGAACCGTAAGTCGGCTGCGCAACCTGTATCCTAGGTCCACCCAAAATACAGACGCTGTCTCCTCCATCAATTGCCCCAATCCCGGTGTAAGTTATCAAGTTACATATTATTTATTCAATTCAGTTAAATCAGTCAATGTCAATATATCTAGAATGCTGGGACGATACGGTGACAGTAACAATAACAGTATAGTAACAGTCAATTAGTGCTCGTATACACGGTAAACAATATCAGTAACAGTGAACAGTAACAATAACCGTGTATACGATGAACAATAGGACTGTATAGGGTTACGGTCAAACAATCAATTCCCAGTAACTTTCAATAACATGAATTATATAGTAACGAATCCAGATACTGCTCAATAGACTGTCAAATCTAGGACTGGTCAATATCTCACATCCCTGCACTGCATATAACAATAGCTGATGCAGATATCTACCAACTCATATAAACTCTGAACACAGAATATGATCACCAACAAATAGTTTCACCAATGACTGATAAACTGATAACTGCTATCTGATAGCTCTGAAGTACAAGATCACTGACATCGAATAGATCACCATCATAATAACTCAATCTCTATTAACTGATGAAATCAATATCTATACATGAAGCACATGGCATGTCCTCGAGATCAACAAGTCAATGGATACCGAAATCATGTCTAAAGATGAAACATCCTCAAAGAACCGCAATCTAAAATAAGACCACTCATGAGTCAATACCAACAACTCATCATACTCTATAATCCAATTGGTTGATTTATCTAGGGACTCTAGCTTCTAATAATCCGAGTCATTACCACCAACTCATAATTCCAATGGTCACATGATCATTAGATATCAATTTATGTCAAGCAATCTAACATATTGAACTGCCATTTCAATATATTAATAATCATTGCTCAGTTCCCTTACTCTATCAATCCACTCGGATTCCCAAGCCTTCACAATTTCCTCTTCTATTAAGATCAGTCATGATATCCCAACACTCGGCAATATGACATGTACCTACATCTAAGATCTATTAGATCAAGTCAATCCAACTAATATCTATCCCTTGAAATCTTATCCATCCATAAATAGTCATTACATAACTAAAGTGAGTAACGTCCTCAATCAATAAGAAATCTAGATCATCTTTATATTTAGTATTCAACGTCAGTAAGATCATCAGTACTCCATAAACATAATTAAGGTAAATCCGAAAGTCTTTGGTCTAATAATCTAAAACCAAGATCATGTTACATGTCTATTTCAAGGGTAAGCTATACACTCACATAATGACAATCCAATAAGATCAAGCTCCTCTATAAACTGATCAAGATCCAATATAAATACATCATAGGTCAACTCCAAACTCTAACTAAGTCAATGCCAGTCAAGTATCAGCAAATCAGTATATTGGTAAAGCAATGTCATATCTAACACTTCCCCGATATCCACGGGAATTCTAGTCGGGATAATCACCAACAACTGCCAACAAACACTATGCCTAATATATGTCCTTTAATCTCAAATATAGCGTAGTTCAACTGATCAATAGATCAAATCAAGTCACAGCATAAGGCATACCTCAACTAGTCCTGAATCAATAGTGGTAAATAACTACACATGAAATGACACTAATCAATACTCTGATCAACAAAATAAATAAGGTGAATGTTCGCTCATGACTCATAGAGTGATACAGGTGTTCACACTGGTAAAATAAATCAAATAGTCACATGAAATGATAAAAGTAAAACATAATACATATAAACAACGGTAAATAAGAAAAAGGAGAAAAAAGCAAACACTCACATAAAATGACGCAGTTTCGGAACCGAATCGCCATCCGGTCTTCACTGCACGAACCGGTACTTATCTACGAACCATCCCATGCATCGGTCTTCGAATCCCCATTGTATCGGGTCCACAATGACACGAACCTGAATCGGGTCCGGGTCTCCTGTAACTTGTTCGGATCTCACCAAACAAATCCAAAATACTGTAGCACGCAACCAATACATACAAATAAATATAAATGCACGCTAAACACCCACACGTGCATACGAACATATACGCGTACACGTACACATACGTATACAAGCATACACAACAATACATATATATAAACATGCCTACATATTATCTACTTACATATATACTAATGCATAATTACCCATATACCTATACACATTAATTTAATGCATACATATCCAATATAATAAATACCTACTATTAACTATAAATACCTATACATTAATTAATTAATATTTATGCATTCATATACATCATGCATATACATGCATGTATCCAAATACCAAAGTCACTCACGCGCACACACACAAACACACATTTATTAACTTCCCAATTATTACGATATTGCCATTATACATGAATATAAAGCTAACCTCGGGGCATCTTGCGGCGCACCGATGGAGGCTCCGACGGAGGCGTCCGGGGTCGCCGAGAGTGTCGTTGGATAGAGCATCTCGCCGTGACGGGCGTGGGGTACGCTCGCGCTCGCCGACGGTGATCAACGGCATCCCGTGGAGAGCCGAAAAATGGTTCGGAGTAGGATATTTGCCGCATATGAAATAAACACACATTATTTATTAACATTACATTCATTTGAAATAATATACAAGTACCTTAAAATGAAGCCCACTTATATATGCAAAATATAAAGGGAGAGAGAGAGAGAGAGGAGATGACTCACGCTGGCTTGGTACACACGGCCAATGGGGAATTCGGATGGTGGTGTGATGGTGTCATGATTGGATGAGGGAGCTCGGCCTGGTGCTTGTTGTGCGCGACCTGGATTGAGATCAGAGAGGAGGAAGCCCAGGGGGTGTTGGGGCTGTTGTCGCGTGGAGGGGAGTTGCGGCTGGGTTTGGAGGAGGAGATGCGCAGCAGGGGGTTGTGCGGCAACAGGAGAAGTTGGGCGGCTGTGGGTATTGGGGAATTAGGTTTAGGTTAATGATAGATTAGGATTATATAGGAAGTCATCTTGGGTATGGGTATTAAGATAACGGGTTGGATTAGGAATAGGTTTTGATCAATAAGTTAATGGGTATGTAAAAGGGTAATGGGTATAATGGGTTAGGATCCAATAGGTGAATGGGTATGCTAATGGGTAGGATTAGGAACGGTCTAATGGGCTATGGAATCCAAACGGGTAATGTGTATCGGATCACCAATGGGTATGGGCTTGAACTCCAAATGGATATGGGTAGGATCAAAGAGTAAGAGACATGAATAGAAATCAAGGGAAGGGGAATATAACAAACACCGCTACAAAATAATAATCCAACATTAGTAGTAACATTACATGACCAAATTAATAATAATAAATCACTGGTAAAATAAAATAAATACTTTAGAAAAATAAAAATACAGTAGTTTAGATTAGGGATATTACAAATACACTAGGAGACCCAGGCTGTGGCGCCTCATCTCTCCTCGCTTGAGCTGAAGAAGTCCCTGGCTGAGTTGAGACCCATGGAATCTCAACATCATCCCTTCCCACTAGGTCAACCTCGAGTCGCTCAGCCTCATCAGTTGCAGTGGATTCATCAGTAGGCTCCCCTTCTTCTAAAATCACGGGGCCCCTGCTGCGCAATCCACTAGGACGAACAAGGGGGGTTTCGCCTTCCTCCTCCTCTTCCTCCTTCTACTCCTCAACACCGGAAGGGACAACCTCGGACATGGAAACTTCAGCCACCGAGTCTCTCCTGGCCTTCTTCGGGGTAGGTTCAACTGTGGAAGTAGAGCCATGGGGATGTTTAGGTACCGCCCGTCGACGCCTTCTAGCAGGCTGCTCCTTAGGTGCTGCTGCTCTCGGCTTCATCCCTGTCTCCCCTCTGACCTCTTTCTTAGCTGTCTGGTATTCATCGATGCCTCGCATGCGCTTGTTGGACACCAATTTGTCTTCATAGGACGCATTAATGCCCTTGATACATGAGTAATTTATTAAATAATCAGGCATCTTGCTAGCCTGAAAGTACCAAGTGTAGAAACCGAGGCTTGCGTAGCAGTTAGGAGTCTTGTCAGGCAAGCGAAAAATGGCCTTTGTCCCTCCAACCACACTGTAATACCAAGCCCGAGCACCTTCAAATAGATTTCCACTGAAGGAGAGTTTGGTGTTGGGATTGCCGACATATAGTTGATCATAACTGAATTGTCGGGCAAAACGATTCGGCATATAGGGCTCAATTGTACATGAGTTCCCTTGCCGAAAGAGCAGATACCTGGGCCGAATGTTGATAAGCCACCAGAAGACTCCCGATGGCAACCTCGTGAAGTCGTCCGGACTGCGAGGTCAGCAAATTTATGTCCATAAGATGCACCGGCAATCTCGGGGAAGCAGCAGTCGAGATGATAATTCGAAATGTTCAGAATATATTTCCGAACGTAGAACATATAGTAGTGGGACCAACTCAAACTCTCCAGCCACTGCACAATAGGGACAAACCCCTCAGATTGAGACACCAGCGTTATCAGTGAGGGGCAGTGCATAACGTACCAAGCCATCAGGTATGTAGCACCCCGTAACCTGGATACGTACCCTGATACGTGTCCCAAATTTTTTCGACCATATTGCTCAATTTTCTTCCTGTATGTGTTTATGGGTTGTGATTACTTAGTTTATTTAGTATCAGATCTGGATTCTCAGACCTAGAGTAAGCCCTGACTCGGACCGGGAACCCTATTCAAACTAGTAGCCTGATTTGACTTTTTGGTAGTCCGATTTGACCGATTTCAGTTTCAAAGACTGTTTTCTAATATTTATGATTTTTCATGATTTTTTAAAATTTTCTAAAATCTTTCTGCAAAATCTCCAAAACCGGTATCGGTTGGCATCGCTGACTGATTCCCAGATTTTTATTTTTCAAATGGGATTGAATTTTCAAAAATGGCTTTCACTGTACATCTTAGAATTTTATTTTCTATCTAAAAACATTTTTTGAAATTTTTTAAAACTTATCAAAATTTGACCGATTCTGGTGTCGGCCGGTATCGCCGGAAGATTTCAGGATTTTTATTTTAAAACTACATTATATTTTTCAAATCTAATTTCACCAAACATCTTAGAATAATATTTATATTTTTGAGAATTTTTTGGAACGATTCTGAAACAGTCGAATTTTCGCCTTATTAAAATAATAATAAATTGCCGTTCTTTCTTTTCTTGCTTTTCCCTCTCAACTCCTCTACTTATTACTCCCAGAATATTCTATTAATTTTATTATTTAATAAAATATTTATTACTATTTCTTTTCATTCTTTTAAACTTTTTTCCATTTTCTTTTCATTTTCTTTCTTTTCTTCCTTTCTTTTCTTCTCCTCCACTCCACTTCTCCCACGCCAACGCAACCATAGCAGCACAGCAGGGAACAGGACATCATGGGCTGAGCAACCATTTCCCCCACTCCATCCATTTTCATCATTCCAATTTCAATTTTTTTTTTTTTCCTCTTCACTTAAACCCTTCATCTTCCCTTCTTTCTATTTCAATTAACTCTCCAACACTTCATCTTCAACCCTCAATCAAACCACTCACGCACCAACACACGCCGCCGCCTCCACCATCACCACCGCCACCTCGGCCGCCGCCCTAGCCGCCGCCGCACACCCCATCACCCCACCACCCTTCCACACTTCCATCAACCCCAAATTTCATCTCCTTCCCTCCAATTTCAACCAAACCCATCACCATTACAAACTCCATCTTCTCCAAAATTCACCACCTCCACTACCAAATTCCCTACTCCAACCAACCCAACACCACCTCCTCCTTCTTCTCCAACTCCCCAACGCTACCAAGCATCACCACCATCACCAACAACCACCACCACCTCCTCCAACACAAAAACAACCCAACAACAACCACCACAACAAAAATCACAAATCCCCTTTCTCCCCTTGGGCAGCCGCACGCGCTCTCCTCCCTGTCGGCGGCGCTGCCGCCACCAGGCCGCCGCCGGTGGCGGTGGCCGACGGCCACCTCCCCTCCCTCTCTTTTCCCTTTTCTTCTTTCTTTCTTTCTTCTTCATTTCTTTCTTTCTTTTTCCTAATATAACACTCATTCCCTCACATTCCTAAAATGCCCCCACAATTCCCTCAAACTACCTCCTTATATTTACAACCCATACCCTCCCCTTTTTATTCCAAATTTCTTTCTAAAAATAACCCTATCTTTCTCTCTCTCCCTCTCCTTCCTACAACTTTCTCTCTCCTCTCTCTCCTGTCTCATTCCCTCTCTAATATTTATATAAATATTTATAATTATATATTTTAATATATATTTGTGGGCTAGAGGTTTACTCGAACGGTTCGCCGATTTCTGGACATTTAACCGGTATTTTATCCCGGTTTCAGGCGAGTACAGTTCTTTTTAACATGCATCTATTTTATCATTATGCGAGTATTTTTAATACACCTAAAAATAAACGCTCTTATATTTTAAGCATGGAGTTGATATATGGATATATTAGCATGCTTAGCACTTGTTACCGTAAATTAATACATGATATCATGCTATGCGAGTTAATATATTATGTTGCACTCGGTATTTACCCTACCCTGGACATGTTATGCTTGACATACAATAATGACACCGATATACGGTAATTACACCGACACCTGGCATGTTACACTAGATATATGATTTTTGACACCGGCACTTGGTATGTACACCGGCACTCGGTATTTGACGCAGATATTTGTCATGCTATATTTGACACTGATACCTGCCATGCTATATTTGATACTGATACTTGCCATGCTATATTTGACATGTGATACCCGACCCCGGTACTTGTCATGCTACACTTATCACTTGATATTAGACACCGATACTTGATATGTCGTACTTGACTCTTGCTCTTGACACACAGCATATGCTATGCTTTCATGTGGTGCAAATGCCTGGACCGGACATCATGACTCTTGACCGGACACTACCACCCCTGATACCTGATTATATGACATATTCATGACTATCACTGTTACGGGGACATGACATGATTATTATATTATTATTATCAGATATTGGGTACTCCTGTACTCCTAAACTCCTGTATACTTGAACCCCTGAAATAGGGAGGCCCCTGACATTATTCCTGATATTATACTCCTGTTGACCTCCCCGTAACACGATAACCATGAATATAGATTACTATGAATACTTTGTGGACATTATCACTGGATAAATTATAATAATTAGACAACTTACACTGGGATAGGGGAAACTGATGAGTACCATATAGTCTCCATGTTTATGATGGTCTTATAGTGTCGCGCGGTCATGTACTTGGATTTGACCTGGAGGCCACTAGGCGTTTCCGTGGGGTGTACTGGCACCCCTACTCCCTTACCTGCCGTTTGTACCATAAGCCCCTGGGCCTATTCCTGCGGGAGCGGTGACATCCTATTCCTGTTCGGGTGTACAATAAGTCCCGGTACCTAGCAGTACGTTCCGGCTCAGTACCGGATACTCCTTGACTATTGTCCCGGGCATGTACGGGACCCATTCTAAAAATTCACCTAGAAGGGGGGGTGAATAGGTGATTATGCTAATCTAATGAACTTAATGCGAAATTTAAAAACTAATTGCAATTAACTAGAGATGCACACTCAAACAAGCCAAGCAAATAATTATGAATGAATAATATGAATAGATGCAAGGCACAAAGTAAAGAGGGAGAGAGTAAGAGCCAAGGGATCAAGCACAAACAACAAGATATGTTTTGAGGTTCGAGCACACAGCTCTACATCTCCGCCTTCACCCAGAAGGATTTTAAGTCCACTAGCTTGTCCACAGAGGACTCCCACAAAGGGAACCTCCACCGAGGATTTGGGGCAATCACAATTACAAGGAGTACCCAACTCCTCTCCTTACAAACACAACCTCCTCTTTGAGGCACAACTCCAAGCCAACAAACAATTACCTCACAACTTGAGGAATTAGCAGAAGCTACACAAGGATCACCTCACAACTTGAGGGATACAACCCAAAGGCACAAAGCCAAGAAAAGATTGGTTTACAACTTGGTGGTCTAAACAACAACCACAAACAATCTCTTTCTCCCACACAAAGATCCTATAGAATAAGAAAGTAGATGTAGCTCAAGTGTGGAGAAAACCAAAGGAATGAAAATCAAAAACTCAAAGAAAATCTTTGGGAAAAAGCTAGAAACCAAGATGAAGAAATTGAATCAAAATCTTTTCCCAAAAACCCTTTCTTGACTTTCCAAACCCTAGCAAAAACACCAAATAGATTGTTCAATTTAAAGCCCAAAAACTTTTTTTGATTGCTGTGAAAACACTAGAGAGTCAGGAAAAATTCGCACAAAAATCTTATGGAAAACTGGCCATTAATGGGGTATTTATAGCCCCCAGAAAAATATAGCCGTTGGCAGCAGAAACTGCAAAAATGAACTACCGGTCGACCGCCCGGTCGACCGTTCCAACGGTCAATTTTTGACCGTTGGCAGCTACTGGTCGACCGTGCGGTCGGCCGTCCCCAGAACCAGAGAGCAACGGCTCTCTGGGCGGTCGACCGTCCGGTCGACCGAAACAAACAGTGAGCAACCTGCTATCAGTCGGTCGACCGTGCGGTCGACCGGCTAAAGGGTAGCCAGCGTGCACGTATCCGTACACGTCGATCGACCGCTACGGTCGACCGGCCTAGCCTGGCTGCTGATCATTAGGGAAAAATTGGGTTTTTAAAGACTTGAAATTTTTCCATAAATCTCTAAAATTCCACAAAAATAGTTTTCTCATTTTATATTGAAATACAAACTTGTGTTAAAAGTTTAACACGAATCTCAAACATTTTGAACTATTTTTGTGTTATAGAAATTTTGCCAAAACCGAAAACTGTATTTTTTAAAACTTGAATTTTGAATAGAAAATACATTTTGACCAAAACTAATCCAAATACAAAACATGATATTAAAGAACATTTAGGCATGATGTATATGGATATAATCCTATATACATGAAACATATCCATGTTTTTGACTTTAATTCCAAAATATGTTTTGTTAAAAATACCAAAACATAAAACACATGAATAAGTAAGTCAAAACTAAGTTTGTCTAGGAAGTTAAGCATGCATGTATATAGAACAAATCTAATATACATTAAACCATGTAAACTTGTTTTGAATCTATCTATTCATGCAAACCAACATCGGTTAAACCAAAACGAAAAAATCGAAAACCAATATTCAAAACATGAAACGTGTGTGTTGTGAACTTGAGCATATCATACTATTCTAATCTTTACAATTTGGATCTAAACACAAAACTAAACTATGGTACCGATGTCTTCTTGTCTCCAAGCCGACTCGATCCAAAACTCCTTGATCCACCGAGTAAGTACTATATATGATCTTTGACGCTTGGGCTCTTGAATCAACATGTGAAAGCTTCCAAATCATCTTGTTGAAGCTAATCACCAACTAATAACTTGATTAATGATCTGAAACTAAAATCACAAGATTATTAGTACAAATAACTACATGAGTTAATCATCATCAAAACTAGAGTGGAAAGCCTTTGGGCCAACAATCTCCCCCTTTTTAATGATGACAAAAATCATGGAGTTATATATGCATGGATTAAAGTTAAGCTTCAAAGAAGCTCCCCCTTAACTCATGTATAAACCAATAAACATAAATATGCAATGAATATGAAATATGAGAAACATGCATAGATATGCATAATCAATAAAAGGTTCTAGATACCAATGAAATTGTCAAAAACAAAACATGCTCTAGATACCAATTAAACTTAAACTAAATTAAACTTAATATACGCAAAGCATAAACATGCATATATAAACCACAATATTTTTCATGATGACAAAACTCATGGAGTTATATATGCATGGATTAAAGTTAAGCTTCAAGAAGCTCCCCCTTAACTCATGCATAAACCAATAAACATAAATATACAATGAATATGAAATATGAGAAACATGCATAGATATGCATAAACAATAAAAGGTTCTAGATACCAATGAAATTGTCAAAACAAAACATACTCTAGATACCATTAAACTTAAACTAAATTAAACTTAATATATGCAAAACATAAACATTCATATATAAACCACAATCTTTCTCCCCGTTTTTGTCAATCATCAACAAAGGGGTAAAAACCAAAACAAAATAAAATCTTCTCCCCTTTTTTAATACAAAGAAACAATCATCAATAGGGGTAAAAGCAAAACCAAATCAATAAATTTTTTTCCCCTTTTTGTTCGAACAAAGAATCAACAAGGGTTAAAAAATGTTCTCCCCTTTTTGCCTAAAACAAAACAAAACCAAATATGGGTGACAATAAATTAAGGTACCAAATTAAAATATGTCAAAGTAGCATTTTGATACCAATTGAAAGTAAACATAGATCAATAAAATAAAAGTTATATGCTATATACATTCATGAAGAGGAAGACGGTTAAGTAACTTCCCTGCACTTATACATTACATGAAAGGGGGATGACAAGCCCTAATTCACATAACGTATAATATGTAATGCTAAGAGGAGATGTGAAGCTCCCCTTACACACGTGTATCACATAAAGAAAAGATTGTCAAGCTTTTCAATACAAGATATACTCATCATGAATCTATATGTAGAAGAGATGTTAAGCTCTCCTTGCACATAGGCAATACAAATCAAAACTTTTGAATTTTTCTTTTTAAGTATATGATATCAATTTAAAATTTTATTTTCTATCATAAAGCAAGGGAGTGGAAACACAAATACCAGTTGTAAATATGAAAATTAAATTTTCTCCCCCTTTATGAAATACCAAATAAAACAATGCATAGGCTTGAAATAAGATACCAATTGAAAATTAAATCAATTGAAACAAAGTTAAAGCTCAAGCACTAGCATAAACAAGATTTTGTGCTTAAAGATATAGAGATATAATAAGCACAAATAATATATATATATGTATGAAAAATAGATACCAATTGAAATTGATATTCTTTGAAATGCAAGCATACATATATGAAAATATATGAGTATACAAGAAGATCAAAACTGATACCAATTGAAAGAATTCAATGATACCAATTGAAACAGCAATAATGATCAAGTGTATATCTCATATTTCCTAGCCTCCCAATCATGTTCTAGTTTAAAATGATTTTCGCTATAAGCATACATGAGCATGATCTCCCATCCAACCACCCATAAAAGGTAGGGGTTTTCAAAAATAGATTTGAAAATATAGTTTGTTTGAAAATCTCTACCATAGTGAAGAATACGAACTAGTTAAATGGAAAAACATTTAACTAGTACGAAATCCTTCAAGTAAGAAATAAAACAAAATTATTTTTCTTGAAACACATGTAAATCACATGATCACTAAACACTCAAGGTCCATAAAGCCCATATCATACTCATGAAAACAAAATCACGAGAAAACTAAAAAGGTAAGTGAGCAAGTGTTATGTGACACATATCAACATGAAAATATTCATTAAGCTCATGTGGAATTCCTTAAAACATGAAACATGAAAATCAAAAAATTTTCAATAAAACTAATTTATACTTCAAGGCATATGTATGTTTTGTCAACACAAAAAGTATACATACATATCCCTAAATACAATTTGAGTCCAGAATAAAGATTTGCATGAAAAGCAAATGACTCAAAGGGTATACATGTATATCTTAATGTTTGGCAAAATAAACATATACATGAAGTGAAAACACATGATTATAAAAACATGTCCAATATAGGGAATACAAGTTAGAATGCATGAATCAACAAAACTAGACTATACTAGAACATCCAATAGGTACAAATAAGCATCAAGCACAAACATATATAAAGATTTATTTGTGACCCACTACATGTACAAGTATAAATTCTAGTCTTAATGAAAACTAACATTTAAACATATATTCAAATCATGAAGCATGAAATAAGACATAAATCATCATTACAAACATAAAACGATCATTATGTAAATCCACATGCTATTAGAATCATGTTATACATAATAGCTAAACGAATAGTGAGAACACAACATATGGGTCCATATAAACATAGGTGATCTTAAGAGCTATACATGCATGTCAATGATCTAAGAATCATGGCATTTAACATAATAAACTATAACCATCAAAACAAAACAAAAATCATAAGCACACATATGATCATTATGTGTATGCAAGTGCATTAGATTTAGGACATACATATTAGTTTAAATAAGGTGAGAATCACAAAGATGGGTCCATGGGTGTCCCAAATAACTAAACATGTATATCACTATTCTAAATCACATGGCATAAGCATAATGAACATAAGCATAATGAACAATAAAATATGACATGCTATAAATAGCTGAACATGAAAAGCATAATAAGCATGCAAACATAAATAGGAGTTAGAGATTGATACCAAAAACCAATGAAGGCACCTCTCTAGTTCTCCAAACCAATGGTGGTCCTCCTCCACCAAACTTCCCTTGAAAGTGATCCATCCAAATTGTTTTCTTTAAGCACGGAACGCATCCACTTCAAGGCACCAACACTCTCACGTTATGCGAGAGCCCACACCTACATCAAAAATTTTAGGGGTGATTTTTGGTACCCATTTTCTTTTGGGTCCATAGGGGTTAGTGTCTTTCCAAACCCAAACAAGATTATTTGCTAAATTTTTAACATGTAAACGATCATAGCAAAATCTAGCAAGGTGGCCTTTTCGACCACAATGTGCACAAGTGTACACATGAGCATACATGTAATGGTGGTGTCCGTGGGATGCATGTGTATGCCGTGGAGGGTGTACATGTAAAGATGGACCTTGTTTCTTACGAACCATGGTTTCCAACCGTGTATGATTTGAAGTACATTGGCTCAAAGTGAAGCCCAAACAATCTACACTTTTCTTCAAAATATTTATGTCATTTTCAATAGTTGAAGATAAAGTGGAGCATGCAATAGGAGTGCCAGAACAAGAGGCTATACTAGCATGACAAACATGAGAATCTATATCAATTTTTAACGATTCATTTTTCTTTAAAACTAAATCCAATTCTTTTGTAATGAAATCAATTTCATTTTTCAAAACAAAATTATCTTTTAAAATAAAATCCAATTTTGAAGATAGAACCTCATTGTTTTTCACAACATCATCAAAATCATTTTTGTTTTTCAAAACATCAATCTCTTTTAGGGCAAGGTCTAGTGAGATCTTAGTGAGTCACGTTCACTAGTAATCTCTTCCTTCTCTTGCAAAACCGATTCAAAAGTTGAACACAAATCCTTCATTTCTTCTTTAAGTTCAAGATTATTCTTTTTTAAAAGATTATGTTTTTCCAAAAAAATTTCAAGTTTAGATGCAAGTTCTACATTTAAATTTTGAACTTCAAAACATCCATGGCAATATGAACTAGAGCTATCATCTAGTTAAAAAATCAGAATGTACCTCAAGGGAGTCTTTCCCTTGGACCATGAGGCAATGCTCTTCGGACTTGTCTCTCCTAGATCTTCTCAACTTGTTGATAATCACGGGTAGCTCGGGAGACGTCAATATACTCTAAACTGCAAAAGCTGAGTCATAACGATCAAACACATATAAAAGATCTTCATTGAGAGATACTCTAAGTGTTTTAAGTGCTAATGCATTGGCCTTTTTATGCTTGCTACTATTAGAGAAGGATTCCATAGTGAAGGCTTGATAAACTAGATGTCCTAGTCTTTTCAAATGGATACTCATATTGGCCTTCCAAACATCAAGTCTAAAAAAGTCAAACATAGGAGGGCTATCCATGAGTGCAAACTAAATGTGTGCAAATGAGCAATGCAAATGAAGATTAGCAAATCAAGATCTCACTCCTAGGTGGTTAAACCTAATATCAGGAGTGTAGGCTCTGATACCAATTGAAAAATCACCTAGAGGGGGGTGAATAGGTGATTATGCTAATCTAATGAACTTAATGCGAAATTTAAAAACTAATTGCAATTAACAAGAGATGCACACTCAAACAAGCCAAGCAAATAATTATCAATGAACAATATGAATAGATGCAAGGCACAAAGTAAAGAGAGAGAGTAAGAGCCAAGGGATCAAGCACAAACAATAAGATATGTTTCGAGGTTCGAGCACCCAGCTCTACATCCCCGCCTTCACCCAGAAGGATTTTAAGTCCACTAGCTTGTCCACAAAGGACTCCCACAAAGGGAACCTCCACCGAGGATTTGGGGCAATCACAATTACAAGGAATACCCAACTCCTCTCCTTACAAACACAACCTCCTCCTTGAGGCACAACTCCAAGCCAACAAACAATCACCTCACAACTTGAGGAATTAGCACAAAGCTACATAAGGATCACCTCACAACTTGAGGGATACAACCCAAAGGCACAAAGCCAAGAAAAGATTGGGTTTACAACTTGGTGGTCTAAACAACAACCACAAATAATCTCTTTCTCCCACAAAAAGATCCTATAGAATAAGAAAGTAGATGTAGCTCAAGTGTGGAGAAAACCAAAGGAATGGAAATCAAAAACTCAAAGAAAATCTTTGGAAAAAGCTAGAAACCAAGATGAAGAAATTGAATCAAAATCTTTTCCCAAAAACCCTTTCTTGATTTTTCAAACTCTAGCAAAAACACCAAATAGATTGTTCAATTTAAAGCCCAAAAACTTCTTTTGATTGCTGTGAAAACACTAGAGAGTCAGGAAAAATTTGAAGGAACACCTAGAGGGGGGGTGAATAGGTGTTATTGCTAATCTAAAACTAAATACAAAACTAAGTGCGCTAAATGCGGAAGCTAATGCAAATCTTGCAAACACACTTAGTACAATCAACAAGTATAGCCGAATTCCCCGTGAAGGGCTCTGGACTAACTCCTCTTGATTCCCCTTGAATGGGTTGAGGTGCTATGTGAAGCTCTTGTTGATTAAGTACAAGTGAGGCACACACAAACAACCAAGCATATAAGATGATATATCAATATGAATCAATGCAAGGGACAAAACAAATGCAAGCAAGTATGATATGAAAGATGAATAATGCTTTGCACAAATGTAAAGAGAGAGAGTTAGAAAGACAAGTGGATCAAACGCTAATAAAAAGATTTGTTTTGAGGTTCGAGCACCCAGCTCTACATCCCCGCCTACACCACCGTGTAGGATTTCCAATCCACTATAACGTCCACCGAGGACTCCCACCGAGGGAACCTTCACCGAGAAGGATTTTTACAACACGGGAGTACCGAACTCCTCTCTCAAACAACCACCTCACAACCGACGGGTAGGCCCGTAGCCAAACAACAAAACAACCAATCACCTCTACCGAAGAGGGATATACAAACATACTCCACCTCTCACTAGAGGGAGCAAACCAATTACCCGATCACCTCTACCAAAGAGGGATACAACAAGAACAAGGGTGTTTACAACTTAGAGGTTCAACAACCTCAAACAATCTCTTTTCTCTCTTTTCTTTTTCCACAAAGACAAGATCCTAATAGATTAGGATAGGAGATATAGCTCAAGTGTAGAAACTAGGTGTTTTTGGAAAACAAGCAACAAAGAAAAATACTTGGGAAAATTCTTGCAAAAGATATAGAATGAAAATCAAAACAAATCTCCCAAAATACTCTTTTCTTTGATTTTTCCAAAAACTAAAACAAATAAGATGAAATCTTTTTGCCCCAAAAACTCTTTTCAAACTTGTTTAAAACACTGAAAAAGTCAGGAATTTTTAGCTCTCAAAATCTTGGAGAAAACCTCAAACAAATGGGGTATATATAGCCCCAATACAAAACTAGCCGTTAGGCTGATGTGGCAGCCTAACGGCTGACGGTCGACCGGCCCGGTCGACCGCCAACGGTCAGAAATGTGACCGTTGGGCAACCACGGTCAACCAGCCCAGTCGACCCAAACAAACCGAGAGCACTGCTCTCAGACTCGGTCGACCGTCCCAGAGTCTCCAAACGTGCACAGATTTGTGCACGTCGGTCGACCGGCCCGGTCGACCGACTTCAGCCAAGTCGACTAGGTCAGTTGACTTAGTCGACTGATTGAAGCCTGGAACTGAAAACTGAGTCAGAAAAACTAGGAAAAATATTTTATAAAAATCTTTTATCTTTTCTGAAAATCCAATAAAACTTATTTTAACATTTTATATTAAAACTCAAACAAGTGATAAAATTTCTAGACATATATCAATCATATCAATTCATTTTTGAGTCTTACAAATTTTATCAAAAAACAAACACTTGTATTTTTTCAAACTTGATTTTTCCAAAACATGAATAGGATAGTCAAAATAAGTTTGTATAAGTCATTTAAGCAAGTATGTATAACTAGAATACATCTATTATACATATAAATCATGTAAACTTGTTTTGATCAATCTATTCATGAAAACTCATATTGGTTAAACTAAAAACCGAAAAACCAATATCCAAACATAAACATGTGTGTGTTGTGCACTTGAGCATATCAACTATTCTAAGCTTTACAATATGGATCTAAAACACACTATCTAAACTAGGATACCTAAGTCTTCTTGATGATCTTCATCTTCAAGTTGACTTGCTCCAAAACTCCATCCAAGGGCTAGGCAATGTGTGATCTTGAAGTTTTGGCCCTGGAATCATCATGAAAAGCTTCTAAACTCCTTGTTGAAGCTAATCATCAACTAATATCTTTGTTAATGATCTGAAACTTAAACAACACAAGATTATTAGTAAACATAACTACATGAGTTAATCATCATCAAATTAGGGTGGAAGGCCTTCGGGCCAACAATCTCCCCCTTTTTGATGATGACAAAACTCATGGAGTTATATATGCATGGATTAAAGTTAAGCTTCAAAGAAGCTCCCCCTTAACTCATGCATAAATATATAAACCAAAAGATATGCAATGAATATACATAAACATGTATGCATCAACATGCATAAAACAAATAAGCATGTTCTAGAAGCTCTAGTTTTACCAATTAAACTAATAAAGCATTAACAAAAACACTAGATGCTCTAGATACCAATAAAACACCAATAAAACTTAATATATGCAAAAACATAAGTATGCATATATAAATCATGTACCAATCATGCATAGGAGAATAATTTTGGTTTATATATGCATGTTAAACTTCTCAAATAATTCTCCCCCTTTTGTCAATCATCAACAAGGGGTAAACAATCAAAATAATAAATGAGGGGTAAAAATCTTTCTCCCCCTTTTTGTCAATCAAAACAATGTTCTCCCCCTTTTTGTCTAAAAAACAAAAACAAGGTCAATAAGGGGTGACTATAAAAACATGATATCAATTAAAATATGTCAATGAAGCATCTTGATACCAATTAAAAGTAAACAAAAATCAATCATGAATCTATATGTAGAAGAGATGTTAAGCACTCCTTGCATATAGTCAATATAAATCAAAACTTTGTATTTTTCTTTAAACAGAATTTTTAGATACCAATTTAAAACATAAGACATTTTGATATCAAAACATAGTATTTTTCTTTTTAAGCCAAATAAACAATTAAAATGACTATTTTTTATCATAAAGCAAGGGAGTGGAAATACAAGTACCAATTGAAATATGAAAATGAATTTTCTCCCCCTTTATGAAATACCAACAAAAACTATGCGTAGGCTTGTAATAAGATACCAATTGACAACTAAATCAATTGAAATAAAGATGAGCTCAAGCTCTAGCATAAACAAGATTTGTGAAAATTTTATATCTTAAGCACAAATAAAACAAGTATATGTGTATGAAATAGAGTGAGTACCAATCACTAATAGATGATACCAACATGAAAATATATATACACAATAAACATATGAGTATACAAAAAGATCAAAATGGTACCAATTGAAAGAGTTCAATAATACCAATTGACATAACAATAAGTTCAAGTGTATACATCATATCCTAATCCACCCATCTCATGCACAAGTTAAAAAGGATTTTCAATATAAACTTACAAGGCATGGACACCCATCCAACCTCCCATGATGGTAGGGGTTTTCAAAATTAGATTTGAAAATAAGCTTTATTTGAAAATCTCTACCAAAATGAAGAATACCGTAACTAGCCAAAATGAAAATCTTATAAACTAGTACGAAATCCTTCAAGTAAGGAATAAAACAAAATAATTTTCATAAAACACATGTAAATCACATAGCACTTAAAAACACTCAATATTCAATAAAGTCCATACATGCTCATGAAAACATACTCATGAGAAATATTTTAAATAAATGGTGAGTGTACAAGTAATGTGTGACATGGCATTATGAAATTTTCAATTAAGCTCAAAATTCCTTGAAACAAGAAAACATGAAAATCAATAAAACTTATTTAATCTTCAAGGTATATGTATGTCTTATACAAACTAAAGCATACATACATATCCAAACACAACGAGTCCACAAAGATATATGCATGAAGGCACGTGGCTCAAAAGAATATTCATGTATATCTAATAATTTGGACAAGATTGACATATACATGAAGTTAAACAATTAAACACAAAATCAAGAAAAACTAAATCTTCATCACAACAAATTTCATTTCAAGGTATATGTATGAATTGTCAACACAATAAGTATACATACATATCCCTAAACACGATTGAGTCCATAATAAAGATTTGCATGAAAGGCAAATGACTTAAGGGGTATACATGTATATCTTAAAGTTTGGCAATAATACACATATACATGAAGTGAAAACTCATAAAATAAATTCAAAAATAGAATACAAGTTTAAAATGTATGAATCATCAAAACTAGACTATACTAGCACATCTAATGTGTTCAAATAAGTATTAAGCACAAACATATATAAAGATTTATTTGTGGCCCACTATATGTACAAATATAAGTCAAGTTTTAATGAAAACTAACATTCAAACATATATTCAAAACATGAAGCATCAAAAATAAGATAAAATCAACATGATTACTATGAATATCCACATGTTATTAGAATTATGATGTACATGATAGTTAATTGTATACGAGAACACAAAATAATAATCCATATTAAACATGGGTGTCTCAAACTATACATGTATGTCAAGAATCTAATTAACATGGCATTTTCATATTAATCACTAAACTATGAACATGCTATAAAACATCAAAAACATGCTAATAATGATAAGAATGGAAAGCATGTAAATAATAAATGGGAGTAAAGGATTGTTACCAAAACCGAAGAAGCAACTCTCCTTGTCTCCAAAACGTGGTGGTCTTCTCCATGAAATCTTCCCTTGAAAGTGATGCATCCAATTGATTTCCTTTAAGCACGGAACGCATCCACTCCAAGGTGCCGCTACTCTCACATCATGTGAGAGCCCACACCTACATTAAACAAAGGAGGGGTGGTCTTTGGTACCCATACTCTTTGGGTCCATGGGGGTTAGTACCTTCTCTAACCCAAACAAAATTCTTTGCTAAATTTGAAACATGTAATCTATCATAACAAAATTTAGCAAGGTGGCCCTTACGTCCACAATGTGTACAAGTGTACACATGAGTATACATATGGTGATGGGTGTGTCCGTGAGAAGCATGTGTATGCCGTGGAGGGTGTGCATGCATAAAAGTTGGAACTTGTTCCTTTCGAACCAAGGATTCCAAATGAGTGTGGTTCATGGCACATTGGCTCATAGTGGAGCCCAAACAATCTACTCTCTTCTTTAACAACAAATATCATCATTAATTCTAGAAGAAGAGGTGCATGCATTAGGTAGACTAGATGAAGAAGCTACACTAGCATGGCAAATATGTGCATCAATCCTATTTTGCAAAACTTCATTTTTCTTTAAACAAACATTTAAATCATTTGAAATAGAAATAATCTTATTTTTCAAAGCAACATTTTCTTTTAAAACAAAATCAACTTTCGAAGAAAATTTTCATTTTTCTTCAAAAGAGTTTCACAATCATTTTTAGATTTTAAAAATTCATTTTCTTTAAGTGCAAGTTCCAATTGAGATCTCAATGAAACCCTTTCATTATAGACCTCAACCTTCTCTTGCAAAGCATTGTTAAGTCTAGAATGCAAACTCTTATTTTCATTTTCAAGTCCTAGACTTTTCTTTTTAAAAATTTTATATTTTTCTACTAACTTTTCACATACAATAGAAAGTTCTTCATTCAAAGCATGGGCATCATAATCATCACATGAAGAACTAGAATCTAAACTATCTAGTTGAGATTCCGATTGTACCTCAAGGGAGTCATTCCCTTGGACCATCAAGCATTGTGAGTCAGATTCTCCACTAGACTCCTCTTCTTGGATTTGTACTTGAAGCTCGGAGGTGGTGGTTGTTGTCAATTTGTTCCACACTACAAAAGCAGAATCAAAGTTAGAACACGCAAAAGATATTCTTTAGGTAATGTGCTTCTAATAGCCTCTAGGGCTTGTGCATTGGCCCCTATATGAATGCGATTTCAAAGATAGCATTTCTTGGTAGCCGCAAGGAAAACATGTAAGCCTAGGGTTTGGAGATATATGGACATCCTAGTCTTCCAAACAAGAATGTTGGAAGCATCATACATAGGTGGGGTTATGAAGTCCATGGTAAAAACTATATGTGTGCAAACAAGCAAATGTAACAATAGATTAGCAATCAAATGGATCTTACTCCAAGGATGTTAAGCCTAAGTATCAGGAGCACTAGCTCTGATACCAATTGAAGGAACACCTAGAGGGGGGTGAATAGGTGTTATTGCTAATCTAAAACTAAATGCAAAACTAAGTGCGCTAAATGTGGAAGCTAATGCAAATCTTGCAAACACACTTAGTACAATCAACAAGTGCAGCCGAATTCCCCGTGAAGGGCTCTGGACTAACTCCTCTTGATTCCCCTTGAATGGGTTGAGGTGCTATGTGAAGCTCTTGTTGATTAAGTACAAGTGAGGCACACACAAACAACCAAGCATATAAGATGATATATCAATATGAATCAATGCAAGGCACAACACAAATGCAAGCAAGTATGATATGAAAGATGAATAATGCTTTGTACAAATAATGCTTTGTACAAATATAAAGAGAGAGATTTAGAGAGACAAGTGGATCAAACGCTAACAAAAGATTTGTTTCGAGGTTCGAGCACCCAGCTCTACATCCCCGCCTACACCACCGTGTAGGATTTCCAATCCACTATAACGTCCACCGAGGACTCCCACCGAGGGAATCTTCACCGAGAAGGATTTTTACAACACGGGAGTACCGAACTCCTCTCTCAAACAACCACCTCACAACCGAGGGGTAGGCCCGTAGCCAAACAACAACAACAACCAATCACCTCTACCGAAGAGGGATATACAAACAAACTCCACCTCTCACTAGAGGGAGCAAACCAATCACCCGATCACCTCTACCAAAGAGGGATACAACAAGAACAAGGGTGTTTACAACTTAGAGGTTCAACAACCTCAAACAATCTCTTTTCTCTCTTTTCTTTTTCCACAAAAACAAGACCTAATAGATTAGGATAGGAGATATAGCTCAGTGTGGAAACTAGGTGTTTTTGGAAAGCAAGCAACAAAGAAAAACACTTGAGAAAATTCTTGCAAAAGATATAGAATGAAAATCAAGACAAATCTCCCAAAATACTCTTTTCTTTGATTTTTCCAAAAACTAAAACAAATAAGATGAAATCTTTTTGCCCTAAAAACTCTTTTCAAAACTTGTTTAAAACATTGAAAAAGTCAGGAATTTTTAGCTCTCAAAATCTTGGAGAAAACCTCAAACAAATGGGGTATATATAGCCCCAACACAAAACTAGCCGTTAGGCTGATGTGGCAGCCTGACAGGCTGACGGTCGACGGCCTGGTCGACCGCCAACGGTCAGAAATGTGACCGTTGGGCAACCACGGTCGACCGGCCCGGTCGACCCAAACAAACCGAGAGCACTGCTCTCAGACTCGGTCGACCGCCTCGGTCGACCGTCCAAGGTCTCCAAACGTGCACAGATTTGTGCACGTCGGTCGACCGGCCCGGTCGATCGACTTCAGCCAAGTCGACTAGGTCAGTTGACTTAGTCGACTGATTGAAGCCTGGAACTGAAAACTGGGTCAGAAAAACTGGGAAAAATATTTTATAAAAATCTTTTATCTTTTCTGAAAATCCCATAAAACTTGTTTTAATATTTTATATTAAAACTCAAACAAGTGATAAAATTTCAAGACATATATCAATCATATCAATTCATTTTTGAGTCTTGTAAATTTTATCAAAAACAAACACTTGTATTTTTCCAAACTTGATTTTCCAAAACATGAATAGGATAGTCAAAATAAGTTTGTATAAGTCATTTAAGCAAGTATGTATAACTAGAATACATCTATTATACATATAAATCATGTAAACTTGTTTTGATCAATCTATTCATGAAAACTCATATTGGTTAAACTAAAAACCGAAAAATCAATATCCAAACATAAAACATGTGTGTGTTGGGCACTTGAGCATATCAACTATTCTAAGCTTTACAATATGGATCTAAAACACACTATCTAAACAAGGATACCTAAGTCTTCTTGATGATCTTCATCTTCAAGTTGACTTGCTCCAAAACTCCATCCAAGGGCTAGGCAATGTGTGATCTTGAAGTTTTGGCCCTGGAATCATCATGAAAGCTCCTAAACTCCTTGTTGAAGCTAATCATCAACTAATATCTTGGTTAATGATCTGAAACTTAAACAACACTGTTTTCCATTATGTTCGCAAAGGGGGAAAACTTACAAAAAAAAGGTTTGAGGAGCTAAATTACAAGTATTCTTAAAAAAGATTACAAGTAGATCTCCTCAGAGATTCTGGAGAAGTGTGCCGATAGGAGTCTGGTCAGCGCGCGACCACTTTGTCCCTTGACGATGTAAGCGATGAGATTCCCTTCTCTCCTGGTTTGGGGAATCAGAGAATAGAAGGTTGGTAGAACCCTCTTGCTGCTTCTCAAAATCGCCTTCAATTAGGAATTCCTTCTCGCCTGGTTCCGGAGATTCCTTGAGAAGAAGGATGATGTTAGGGTATCAACACCCTGATTAGAGAAAGTAATTCTCTAAAAGGTCTCTGAATTCGAGAGCGCACGGTGCGTTATGAAAAAGCCTCTGCTTGTGGAGTCTTCTCTCTTGCGTCGTCCTGGTCTCGCATGTGTCTCTGTATATCTCTCTCTCCTTGTACCTCTGGTGGGCTATTTATAAGGAAAGCAAGGGTATAATCGTCCCTTGAAAATATGGAAATAGATTGAATCAAATCTGTTTAAATTGGAAAGTAGCCTTGCTGCAAGGCTAAGATCAGCTTCTGCGAAGCTAGAATAGGCAGGTCGGTTGATCTTCTTGATCCTTTCTATATCGTTGGAGGATTTTCCCTGATCTCCTTACTCGTTTTAGGAGAGTCAAGATATTATGGCAATCAACTGCCAAATTTGATCTTAGATTTGATCTTGATTGGATTTGATCTGATTAGATATGATCTCATCCGAAGATTTGATTGGTCAAAGGTTAACCATAGCAGACTAATAGCGGAGCTGTCACCGCTGAGCTCGTAGCGGAGCTATAGACGATTTCTGGCGAAGTCCGAAAGAAACCCTTTGGCGGAGCTGGAAGTCCCTTGTGGCGAAGTTGCGAGTTAGCTTCCTGAAGAGCCTTTGGATAACTTCAAGGCGAAGTTGGGTGATGTTAGCCTCTCAAGCGAGGCTATCCCTTTGGGTTCATGTAATGCTAAGTGCTAGCATCTTAGACCTGCTGAGGTCTGTTCAGAAACAATCCGGGTTCACTGTCTGCTTGCTGGATCAGTAGAGTCCAAGTTGCTTCCCTGTCCCTCGGGGATGGGTAGAAAACTGGTCTTCAGCTCGTCTGTCACTTATCTTTTGTAAATGTCAACAAGTTTAGACATTGTTCGGACCAATAAGAATCTTGTCTTTTTTAAGTGTCAACAAGACCCCCTTCAAAGTTTTCGAAAGTCTGCAATGGCCCAGACTTCGAAACAGTTTGAACTGCTTTGATCGGTGGAGAATGAACATCGCCATGATGGTTGAGTTCAGCTTCGCTTTGAATCCTACTTTGGGATGTAGATTCGCTGAGGAATCATGTAGACTCGCGTCTGGGTAGCTTCGCAGCTAGTAGCCCCGCATCTGGGCTTCTGAAGATATGTTCGCTTTGGAACATCTGTCGTTTTCCCGAGGCCAACTGCCGTGGGTCGATTTGCAAGGAAGATTTTCTCCTTCTCTTGCGTTGACCGGTGAAGATATTCTCCGTTTTGCACGTTTTCAGGGAGGATATTCCCTTTCTTCAAGGCGCCATGAGTGCCTTTATGAGGGGGAGACGTTTTCTCCTTCGCATGGTTCCAAGGGAAGCCGTCCCTATTCTCAAGGCGTAATAAATGCCTTAAATGCGCTCGTGTTTCCACGCTTGAGGTGGCAGCGCTCAGGCCATGAGGCCTATAAATAGGACACTTGAGGTCCTCTGAAGAGAAGTGCTTTGCCTCTGTTCTCTTCTCTCGGTTGAGAGAGATACTCAGATCTCTGAAGTAGTGGGAATGCTCACTCTGATCATTATCCGGCCAAGGACCGGTAAGTCTTGATCGTTCAACGACTTCACCGATTTTAGGGAATTCATCTCCCTTGATCCATTCTCAGCAGCTGCTTCAGGGATTAGCTTCCTTGTTCTTTATTTTAACTGATCTGCAGAGAAGAATTTTGGCATAGCTTCCTAGTGAAGCCATCATCTTGACTTGATCAAAGGAAGATCACTGCACATTAAGTCCGCAGCACAGGCAGAACTTGAAACTTGGTTTCTTCAATAGTTGAGCCAGTCTTGCCATATAGGCGGAGCTAAGACTGTGTCCCCCAGGATCAGTCGGGCTTAGCCATATAGGCGAGGCTAGGACTTAGCGTTTGCTGAGCTAGCCCATTACTGCTGTGCGAGCGAGGCTTATCCTCTGCTTTATTGAAATTGGATTGCTTCGATCCAAAAGATTTGGCTTAGTTCTTTTGTAGCCTTTCCTGTGCTTAGTTGCTAACCTGTTCTGATTTGCCTTGCATTGGGCTATGTTTGTCAGTCCAGTGACTTGATGGAAGGAGCCATAAAATTGCCTTAAGCTTCCCCAGTTGAAGCTTTACTTTTAAGCAGGAGGAACAATTCGGGGCAGCGGGTGCGTGTCCCAGAGGCTATTGGCAGCTTCTTATCTGAGATGATTCGTTCTGAGGTGAGGCTGGTAGCCACTTTTACCGGAGGTGATCCGCTTCAAGATAGTGGGCATCGCCTGTGGGATCGCCGGCATCATTGCCGACTTTTAACTTTGGTGGCCTTTGGGGGCGATCCACTTCGGGAAAGCGGACATCACACCCGTTAGATCACTGGTATCACTGCCGATTCCCATCATACGTGATCTATCGTGTTGGCGGCGATAGGTTTTTATTGCCAGGCTTCAACAAAAATGGCCTGGCAAGATCTGCCATTTTTGTGGAGAATAATGACCGTGTCTCCGTGACATAACTGGTTACGGCCTTGTGCAGAAGGAAGGCCTTTCGTGTCCAGTCGATCTGACTTAGAAGCGGGCAAAACCACTTGTATGCTTTTTGCGCAAATGACCCTGTCGAGCCACTGAATGTGTTGTATGAAACACAGCCTTGATGTAATATCAATGTACTCTTCCTTTCAAATCAATGAAAGTTCATCTCTTGATTATCTGATCATTGCTTGCTTTCATTGAAAATTTGGCTATAGCGGAGCTAAACTGTATGCGGAGTTAGGGTCATAGTCCCTTCTTTGAATAAACTTCGCGAAACTGGCATGTCCCGCGAACAGCGCCTTTTTAGGGGGCTAAGATAAGCCTTTCGGCGAAATCCTTGAAGGATTGCGCGAAGCCCGCATTTTAATCTAGGGCTAAGTTAACCCTTAGTGGAATCGAAGCAGCGCTTCTCGGGAAGGCGCTTCGGGTGGCATTTCGAATTAATTCGAAACGACGGTGTACGCCCTTTTCGAGGCGTCGTTTCAGGCGCTGATTGGCCTATAAAAGCCCGATCGGGCTGAGCAGGAAAAGATCTCCTTTTTTAGAGAAATTTCTTGACTTTCCCTCTTCCTCTTCCTTCTTCAAGAATTCAAGAACTCCCATAGTTCTTCAATGGCGCCCAAAAGACGAGCGGGGAAAGAAGTGGCGACTTCTGCAACGGAGGGTCCTCCTCCTCCTCCGGTCATCGAGCGACCAATCGCCAGTAAAAGACTTTCTCTCCTAATTAGAGACTGCGATCTCTCTCTTTTAAAGCCAGTATTTGGCTTATCAGGATGACAGAATATGGTCTGTTCTCATTAGGGAACTCGTTTCCCTGAATTTCCCTATCTTCCTTGTACAGGGAATTAAGAACTGAATAGTTCTTCTTTAGGCTTCCGTACAAAGCCATTACTTGGGCTGCCTTCGTCCTGTTTGAGGAACAGGACTCGGGTCTGTCCCTTCAGTCATGGCCACGAAGGATGACTCTTGACCATAGTGCCCTCTTGGTGACGTCAGCCCTTAGGGCTATACCACTTCCTGCTTAAGCGAAGTTGTTACTTAGACGTTTTTTGCAGAATGTAGATTTGTCTGCGAGATCAAGCTTGGTCGAGGCTGTCGCCTTACTGGCCTTGCTCACGGGGCGAGGCTACGCCTTGGTGAATTTTATATCTCCATGTCTGCTCGATTGTCGAACTAATCATAGTTCTCTTCCCTTTTCTTTCTTGCAGTGCCTTACACCCCTGGTCCCTTGAATAGTCTTTCGGGCTAACCAGTCGAGCAGATGGTAGCATCAGCCTGCAATTCCATGAACAAGCTTCTTTGTTCAGCGAGCGGAGCTCCCTTGTCCGGGATACACTCATCCAAGGCGGTCATCCGCAGACCACGCGGAGTATCTTGACCACGGCTCCTTTTGAGGATGTTGACCGTCGGACTTACAGAAGGCCCGACTTTATGTTCGGGGATGCCGCACCCGATCCCGATCGCCAATTACAGGCAGGCGAAGGACAATGGATCTTCCAATTGGATGGCGAGAAGTTTTACCTTCCGTCCACTAAGCGGCACTTTCCTTTATCTTCTTTCGTGAATGTGACTCAGGCTCGGAAGATGGCGTGGGGCGTGAGCCGAAGCGTCGAATCCGTCCATGTTGGGAGATTGACCTTTCGGTCCGGCTATTCGAGGGCGGGCCCTCCCCACAGCATAATGGGGCTATACCCTGGGAAGCTATCGCGGGAACTTCTAGTGGGAGAGAACCCGGCTGTGGCGCAGACCTTTGGCACTCAGTTCTGCGTAGTTGATGGGAACTACCCTGCCACTGACTTCAGGGCTCCCGCTTGGGTTCATCCTCCTAAGACATGATCGGCAGAGTTGACCAACTATATCCTCGCTCACTTCGAGGAGGACTTGGAGGGGTTGAACCTCTATGAGGCCGTCAGGGTGACCTGCTACGACATTGAGATGAAGGTGGCGTGCTTCTACGCCATCCTTGAGTTGTACTGCCCGGCTTCGGGGACCTTCTTCACCCCGGTTAGCGAGCTGGGCATGGCTTTGCATGAGATGTGGGAAATCTCTGCTTTGCCTTTCGGGTCTCTTCCATACGAAGAGTACTTTCCCTGTGAGGCGGAGTTGGCTCTCCTGGAGAAGCAGGAGCCTGCTTTGCTCGAGACTTATCGGGAGTTGATGTGCCACTTGCATATTTGTTCCAGCATCCACGGTGGTGGCAAGGGTAGCTCGAAGAGCTTGAAGAGCTGGGGAAGTTACCTGTTCCCAGACATGAAGAATGCTCCTGAAGCAGCTCATCGCGGAGTTGCTGATGGCGATATTGTTGAACGGATGGAGATGTGTCTCCAAAGGGATATCGTCATAACAGAAGACGCTGGTCCCTATGAGAAGGCTGATACCCTTCGGAGCTTTCACCGTCAGGCCCGTCGGCCTATGTCTCGAAAGGCGCTGCTGGCCGGTTTCTTAACCGTTTGGTTAAAGAAGTGTGTTGTGCCTTCTTCCTCATTGGCTGGCGTTCTGGTCTCGATGAGGACTCCGCCGAGATTGCCCTCGGCTTGTCTGGCTGCTGTCAGTGCCCCCGCTGCTTCTTCTGCGACAGTGTCGACCAGGCTGGTGGACTATTCTGAGGTTGCCTCTTTGCCGGAAGTGGCTGAGGTCGAGAACGATTACATCGGTGACCTGGTCGATAACTTTTATAAAGGCTTAGGGCGGACTATCGACCTGGTTCTGAAGGGCTCAACTATGCCATTCTCAAGGTTAAAGGGGGTCCTCTCCCGTGATATTGAGAGTATTCGGGACTTTGAGGGATATCACCAGGCCACTGTTTTGGAGCTCCTGGTGGATGAATTTGAGAAGGATGCAGAGGAATGGCGCCGTCTCCACCGTTCGGACCCGGAGTCTTTAGTTGATGAACGGCTCGCGCTTCTCATTGCTCAAAGGTACGAGGCCCGGCTCGCCGCTCAAGAGGCCGCTAAGGCTATCTCTTCTGACTTGAAATCCTTGAAAACAAGGGAAGCGGAGCTTGGAAGTGCAATTGACGCCTCCACTAATGCTCTTCTTGGCGCGGAGGATAAAATTGCGAAGGCTGAGGAAATGATTAGGAAAGCAAATCTCCTCTTATCCAAGGCCATACCGTGTGTCTTGAGGAAACTGCGCGGCTTGAAGAGCTCAAAGCTCAGAGTGAGGAGCTTGCGCGGCAGAGGTTGTCACAGGGGGCAACTTTGGCGGAGGTCGAAGCTCGTCTGGCTCAGGCGGAAGATTTCAATGAGGCTGAGCTGAGGTCACAAGCGCTTGCCCAGGCTGCTGATGACAGGAAGACGAGGCTGAACACCCTCGGAGAGCGGCTCAGATCGTACAGAGTACGCTTGTAGCTCCGTGTACTTTATTCTTTTGGAATGAATGAAAATTTTTTCTTCTTTTATCGAACCTCCAGTCTTGTTCTTCTTTCTGAATTGCGGTTCCAAATTGTATTACAATTTCTTGAGAACATAATTCTTGTTGGGTTGGATAATGAGACTTGGCTATCTGTCAGTTCAGAGGTCACAATGACATAACTGGTTGAGACGCCACCAAGCTCAAAGCTAGCCCTTTGTGGGGCTAAACAGAGGGGGGGTACTTGCCTTTTGTAGATGTCAGCAAGTATCGGGATTGAGACTTGGCTGTCTGCTGGTTCAGAGGTCGCAATGACGTAACCGATTGAGACGCCACCAAGCTTCAAAGAAGGTGATACTTATTTTTTGTAAATGTCAATAAGTATCGAGACCTGTCTTTTGTAAATGTCAACAGGGCTCAAGGTTGAGACTTAGCTGTCTGCTGGTTCAGAGGTCGCAATGACATAACCGATGAGACGCCACCAAGCTCAAAAGGTGGTGATACTTGTCTTTTGTAAATGTCAACAAGTATCGAGACCTGTCTTTTGTAAATGTCAATAGGGCTCAGAGTTGAGACTGGAATTTGGGAAAAGGTCTCGTTTTCACGGGGAGAAACGAGGGAATCACTGTCATAGGTTTAATGTTAACGTAACAGCGAAATGTATATGTGGCCCTATCATTCTATGGATGAGAATTGGTAAGTGATTTTGGAGGTCTCGTTCTCACAAGGAGAAATGAGGGGACTGCTGTCATAGGTTTAATGTTAACATAACAGCGGAATATATGTGGCCTTACCATCCTATGGATGAGAATTGGTAAGTGATTTTGGAGAGGGAATCAAATGGGAACTGGTCCCTTAGGATTTTTAGCAAATCCCCAGCTGTCAACGGGTTTGATATGCCTTTACCAACTACCGTTTGAATTGGGCTAGCCATGCTTTTCCCCTCAGCATGATAAGTTATCGAGGACTTATGTTGGGCTTACTTGCCAACATTTTCCTCTATCCTTAATCGTTAAGGATATTGGATTATCGGGTTAATGTCTGCATAACCCTGACTCTCCTTTAGGATAACTGGTGCACGGCCAGGTTCCCGTCGGTTTATGGCTATATAACCTCACTTGAAGGAAGAGAAAGGCTCTCTTTGTGTGTGCTTCGGGCACGGAGATCTTGATCAAAGGTGAAGTGTTAACTTGATCAAGAGAAGGATCCTTGATTAAGGATAATACTTCTTTAAGAACTTGCCATTGATCGGCATCATGAGTAGGTCGCCATCTGAAGTCATGAGGCGGTATGCTCCGTTTGAATAAACTGTTTCTATTACAAACGGTCCTTCCCATTTAGGCTAAAATTTGCCTTTGGTCTTGTGTATCATAATCATCGGTCGTCTGACGGCTAAGACCAGGTCTCTTTTCTAGAAGACTCACTGTTTGACCTTCTTTTTGAAGGCTTTTGAGATTCGAGCTTGATATAGCTCGATATGCTGCTGAGCTTGTAGTCGCTTCTCGTCCAAAGCTTCGAGCTCTTGAAGGCGTAGGCGATCATTGTCCTCTGATGTGGTTTTAGTAATCAGAGCTATACGCAACGATGGCATCTGGATTTCCAATGGGAGGACAGCTTCGCACCCATATACCAGGGAAAAAGGCGTATTGCCTGTCGGTGTCCATACCGTGGTTCGGTAGGCCCAAAGACATTCACCGAGCTTTTCGTCTCAATCTCGCTTATTCGAGGAGACGAATTTCTTGAGCAGCTTGATGATTGTTTTGTTGAATGCTTCCGCCAAGCCATTGGCAGCAGGATTATAGGCAGTTGAAGTCACATTCTGAATTCGGTATTTATCGCAAAACCGATGGAATATTTGGCTTATGAATTGGGGACGGTTGTCGTGGATGATCCGCCTAGGTACACCAAATCGATGGATGACGTGGTGCTTGATGAAGTGAACCACATTGGAGGTTTTGACTTCAACCAGTGGTATAGCCTCCGCCCATTTTGAAAAGTAGTTGGTTATTGCTAGGATAAACCGGTGACCTTTTGTCGAAGAAGGGCTGATTGGCCCTACGACATCTATTCCCCTTGCTTCAAATGGCCATGAAGCAACAGTCGGGTGGAGCAGCTCCGGAGGCTGGTGTATGAAGTCTGCATGAATCTGACATGCTTTACACCTTCGTGCATATTGGATGGCGTCGGCTATCATAGTTGGCCAATAGTATCCCAGCCTATGCAACCTGTCTTCAAGCTTTGGACCTGGCTGATGAGTTCCGCAAATGCCATCGTGCGCTACTTGGAGCGCTTCCTGTGCCTCTGAATTGGAAAGGCAACAGAGGAGGACACCGTCATATGCACGACGGTAAAGTGTCTTCAAAGTCGGATCGTAGTAGAACCGGAGAGACCTTCGTCTGATGGACGCCGCTTCCTGAGGATCGTCTGGAAGCAGACCGTGCAAAGCATAGTCAATGAGAGGAAAGCGCCAATCTCTCGGTTCAAGATCCGTGGAGACATTATAGACTTCTCGAATTCTTAGCATGTGCTTGGAGCATACAAGATGTCGAGTTGCGCCTGTGAGGTGGTACTCGGTGTCGGCTGGCAAGGCTAGTGTTGTTGCTAATGCAGCAAGAGCGTCCGCCTTGGTATTCTGAGATCGAGACACGTGCCCGATGTAGAAACCTTCAAATAGGTTGGCCAATTCAACCACCGTGTGGTAATAAGGCACCAAGTCCTCATGGCGGACTTTATATTCGCCTTTAACCTGATTGATGATCAGTTTTGAATCGCCATAGGCTTCGAGGTAGCGTACCCCCATTCCATGAGCGAGCTGAAGACCAATGAGCAGAGCATTATATTCTGCTACATTGTTGGAGCATGATTCTGTCAGAGAAAATGCTCTGGGCAGGACATGATTCTGTGGGGAGATAAACACAACCCCCACTCCGGCAATAATCTTGCCTTTAGGGCCCATTCGCGATGCTCCATCAAAGAACATCTGCCATACTTCATCTTCTGAGGTTGCATTAGACTCGAAGACCTCATCTGAAATGTCTTCGTGAAGCTTTGAATGTTCCGGAACTGGATGAGCGGCCAGAACTCTGCAAGGGCCTGACCTTTAACCGCCTTCTGAGGGATGAAGGTCATGTCATATTGAGACAGCAAAAGTGCCCATTTAGCCAATCTTGAATTCAGTGATCCTGGCTTTGTCATAAGAAGACGTAAAGGGTTTACTCTGGAGATGACATGTATAGTCTGGCCGACCAAATAATGTCATGTCTTCTGAACAGCGAATACGAGAGCTAAACACTCTTTCTCGATAGGGTTGTAGCGGGATTCCGCTCCTATGAGAGTTCTGCTCAGATAATAAATGGCCTGCTCGTGGCATTGTCGTCCTTTTGAGCAAGGAGGGCACCGAGGGAGTAATCCATAGCCTTTACATAAAGCAAGAAAGGCTTCCCTGATGTAGGGGCCACTAAGACTGGAGGTTTCATGAGGTACCTCTTGATGTCTTCATAAGCTTCCTGACAAGCTTGATCCCACATGAAGGAAGCACCCTTTTTCATGAGTCGGGTGAACGGCTGACAGCGGCCTGAGAGATTTGCGATGAATCTTCTGATATAGGCCAGCCTGCCTTGCAAGCCTCTGAGCTCTTTGAGATTCCTAGGTGGATGCATGCTTTGAATGGCTTTGACTTTGTCTAGGTCAAGCTGAATCCCTTTTGATGTGACAATAAACCCAAGGAACTTACCACTTGACACTCCCAAGAAGGATTTTGTCGGGTTCATTTTTAGTTGATGAGCCCGCATTATGTCGAACATCGCTCTCAGGTCGCGAAGATGTTCATTCTTGTTGCGGATTTTGACGGCAATGTCGTCGACATAGCATTCCACCGTTTTTCAGAGATGATCGCGGAAGATCGTACTCATTGCCCGCTGATAGGTTGCTCCGGCGTTCTTCAGTCCGAAGGGCATTACAGTGTAGCAGTATACCCCCAATTGTGTTCGGAACGAAGTATGCTTCTCGTCGTCGGGATACATCTTAATCTGGTTGTACCTGAAAAGCCGTCCATGAAAGACATCCTTTCGAACCCGCATGTGTTGTCAATCATGACGTCGGTGATGGGCAGTGGGAATTCGTCTTTCGGACAGGCCGTATTGAGATCACGGTAGTCGATGCATATCCGTATTTTCCCGTTCTTTTTAAGGACGGGGACGATGTTAGCTACCCAATCTGGATGTTGTTCCTCCCAGATAAAGCCACATGCGATGAGCTTGTCAACTTCGGCTTCAATAGCTTCCATGATGTTTGGGCAGAACCGATGTTGTTGATGCTTGACTGGCTTGACGTCAGGCTTGATGTTTATACGGTGCATAGCGACCTGTGGATCAAGTCCGGGCATGTCTTCGTAGCTCCATGCGAAGACATCTATATACTCCTTCACGAGCATTATCAATTCCTCCTTTTCTATAAGTGATAGGCTTTCACTTATGAAGATGGCTTTGGGATGGTCTTGACTACCCAAGTTGACCTGCATCACCTTGTCTTCAGTAGGTAGTTCACGTAATTCGAATCGCTTTTCCCATTGAAGGTCTAATTGCTGGGCCCATGGTTCCTCGTCGGTGGCTTCTGCAGGCTCCAATTGACTGCTTGAGGTCATATTAGCAGTGAGGTCTTTGAACATTCCTCCTATGCTGATATCGGAGTCCCACTCGGAGGAAGAAGCCGAATGTGATGGAATTGATCCATCGTCCTTGACTTGAACTGTCACTGACGATGTGGGTGTGACGTAACCCAACCCCCTGCGTGTACTATCATAGTAATTTGCAGGCTTCCCTTTAGGCACAAAGTTCCGCATCAAACCGCGCCTTCCTTTTCCGAAATTCAGGCATGCTCCCTGCTTCAAGTCGTACCCCATTTTCTTCATAATATGGGGCGCTGACCGCGCGTAATGAAAGAATTATGGAGTGTCTGAGTCTGAACTTGAATCTGCGACTGCGGGTCCCCGTGGTTGAGTTCTACCGAAGATTATCGGTAACTGACCTTCTTTGGATGGCGGGATCACCAAGACGGCTCCTTCTGCGGATTCCATGGGCGTACTGGACGTACTTGGCTTATGTAAAGGCATGTGTAGGGAGCTATCTGTAATGGATTCAAATAGCCCAACACTCGCGGGATAATCAAAAGAAATATTATCATTAATTACCCATTCACCTTCATCCTCTGAAGGAGTATTACATAGGGGATTATTGAGACATGCTATAATTGGTTCACCAATCAGAATGGCTGGCATGCCTGTTTTGGATTCTGAATCCGCCTCGTTGCCACTTTCATCATCGTCCGGCAACGATTCTTTGAGTGCTCCACTGGCCTCTTGACATAGGAGAGCGTCAGTGAAGTAGTTTTCCACCCCTTTGAATGGTTGCTTCTCAGCAAAGACATTTCGTACTGTCGTATCATCTTCAACATATTTGAAGCATTGGTGCAGAGTAGAGGGAACGATCTAGTTGGCATGGATCCATGGCCGTCCCAGCAGCAGGTTATATGATGTGTCAGCATCAATGACATAGCATGTCACTTCTGACTTCAGACTCCCAATTCTGCAACGGAGCTGAATTTTCCCAAGTGGGTGACTGCTTCCGGCGTTGAAACCGTATATTGTAGTAGTGGTTGCGGACAACCTGTACAATGGTATGCCGAGGAAGTAGAGAAGCCTTTTGGGGATGATGCTGAGTGCCGACCCCGGATCGACTTGTATTCTCTCGATGCACGTTGAACCGATATATCCGGTGTAGTACAGAGGCCGATCGTGCTTGTTGTCTTTGAGAAGCATATCTTCCGTCGTGAAGGAATAGCGGGCACCTTTGATTGTGCATAATGACATTCCGGGCAAGGAGACTGAACGTCATCGCTAGGGATTTCTGGCATGCATGTCAGAAAGGATTCTGAATTGGCTAGCGCCTCCCTGAGTGCTTCTCTTGTTTCTTTTGAGAGACGAAGGAGCTCGTGTATAGTGATACGAGCTGGGATATTGGCCAGCTGAGCCAATATGTCAAACTGGAAGGGTGTTTCAAGCCCTTGGCCTGGTGGTTTGTTCAACACGTGGTCGAATCGTACTTCCTTAGGTCTCTCTTTTCCCTTTGCTGGGATTGGAGTGGATGCTGGTATTGATACTGACGTCGTTTGCTGTAGTATCTCGTCAGTAGACTTGTCATACTACGTCAAGTATTATTTTCCAGACCGGGTGCCCGTCTGTTGAGGCGCATCTGCCTGCGCCGTGCAAGCATGCTTTTCTCCTTCTGAATCGCTGAGGGAAGCCGAAGTAAGATTGTCATCATCTGGCAGGACAGAGATGACATTGCAAGACTTGCCCTTTGAGTTGGGCTGCTTTGAATCCCGCTGTACGTCTTGGACGAGGTCCGGGTGTACCCACATGACTTCTTCTGTATCTAATGTTAAGGGAACAAGACCCTTATTGTTTTGAGCTGTAGCTGGAGGATGCTTGACTTCCAACCGTGGCGCAGGGGCTGGATAGGTCCCGTCTGGAACTGTGACCTTTTGGGTGCTGCCGAACTCAAGAGTCGCCATATTGGCAGTGACTTTCTTCTGCTCCGTCTTCAACGTCAGAACCCGGCATCGACCAGGGCTTGTATTCTGTCCTTGAGGACATAACACTTGTCAGTAGGATGGTGGATCATCCTGTGGTAGAGGCAGTACTTAGGGTCGTTTGTGCGCCCTATCTCATTGGGACGCCGAGCATCTGGTAGCTTCATCTTATTCCCTTTATAGAGCAGATGGAATATCGTGACCACCTGATCATCTTTGAAGGAGTACTGCTTTGGAGGGAACTTAGGCTCCTGATTGTTGAAGCCACTCTTCTTGGCCTTCGACTGCACATCTCCGAATAACTCCACGACATAGTCTCTTTGCCTTTAGCTTGAGAAGATTGCGGTGGGTCGCTACGCCCTTTGTTGTTCATCCCCCACTTGCCTCTAGGGGCGGATGGTTCGAACTTTTTAGCCGACTTCTCGGCTATCTCAGCTTGTTCGACCAATTCTTTCCAAGTGTGGGCTTTAATAGCCCCCATGCGAACTTCCACTTGGTCTAGGAAGTTGTGTCTGCATGTCTGTAAGAGCATGGGTAGTGGCATCCCTGCTGGGCACATCAAGGATAAGTTTCTGAACCGTTCAATAGTCACGGACAGATTCGCCCTTCTTCTGCACAGTGGAGAGGAGCTTGTCCATGGTTACTTCGGTATCGTCCTCATAGAAACGAGAGAGGAACCGAGTTTCTAGATCGATCCAAGGGTTGATAGAGCCCGGGGGAAGACTTCGGAACCAGTTAAATGCCACCCCCTTTAAGGTGCCAATGAAAAGCCTAGCCATGATGGCGTCATTGCTTATAACATTACCAGTCTGAGACCGGAAATAGTAGATGTGCTGATTTGGCGAGCTCTTTCCATCATAGGTATGCAATGTTGGTGGTTTGAACTTCGGTGGATATGGCACCGAATCCCACTCCGGCGGATAAGGACAGACTGCCCCTACCTTCTTTAATTCATCCCTCTGAGTTAGGGATGCGATTTGAGCTTGGAGGCCCTTGAGGACTTCGGCGTCTAAGGAAGAACCCTCCTTGGATTTCTCCGGCTTTGGCTGCTCATTGCTGAAGTGTTCCTCCTCATCATGATTGCTCCCGGCATCATTGTTATTCCAGTTATTGAGGAGTTGAGCGAGCATCTGTTGAATATTGTCCAGAGCCTCTTGCTGAGTTCTGGAAGTTTGCTCTTGAGCTTCCAGGCGCCGACAAAGGTCATCGTTAGTGCTATCAGCCATGTTGACTGATGCTCTGTCTGTTCGCACCGAGCTAACTGTCGCCGAAGAGGCGTCCCCACTGTCTTCATCTTCTTCATCTGATGGCTGGAGTGATCTCCTGGGCTCTGGCGAGTCTAGGGCCGTCGAGGAAGAAGGCTGTTCATAATTGTAGGGTATCGCCACCCTGGATCTGGTGTTTCGGAAAACACCTTCATCATGCACCAAGACTTCGCCTAAGCCTGGGCTGTAATCTGGATCCGGGGACTCTCGTCCTCTTCCGGTTATGTTGACGGATGCAGAGGGTAGATCTCGGAAGATGCTCCTTTTGCGGTGCTTCATTGGGGCTTGTACCGATAGCCGATCAAAAACTGACCGTCGTCTTGGAGGCGTGACGGGGATTGGTCCCAGCCGGCAATGGACCGAGTGGAGTGTCACCGGCTGACATCCCACTTGTCGACAACAGGGGGAAGAGGTTTGTTTATCCTCTAACAATTCCTCAGATCAGACTCGGTTGGGTCCCTACAATCGAGCGCAAAGGCTCTTTTGGATCGCACATAGGGCGATGTCCTGCTTCTTTTATCCCTGCAGATGGGATTAGCACTGAATAGTGCTTTGGTTCTAGCTTCGCCATCAGACGCGAACTTAGTGCTTGACGTACTGGAAAGCGGAGCACGCTGTGGTGCTTCACCCGCTATGCTGCTGCGAAGGTAATTAGCCTTAGATGGTACTTTGGCTTCGGCTTCGCGGTCATGGACCCTGCGCGTACGCTGTGGTACAGTAGCTTCGCTCATGAGAACGAGGTCGGCGCGAGGCATCGCTACTCTTGAATTGGACAACGGTATGATTGCCGTTGTAACTTTATGATTAGAGCAGACAGGCATCTTGCCTTTTTCTTCGCGGGAGAGGCGCGGTTTAGGCGTAGCTACGCCTGAAGCTTCGGTTGAAGACTTCTGTTTAGGCTTCCATACCCGCCTTGGCAGAGGAGACTTAGGTTCGCAAGGAACCTGATTAGCCACATGCGAGGCTGAGGGGTGTTGGCAGAATTCTGCTTCCGGTTTCTGGTTTGAAACCTTGGCCGTGGAAACCTTCCTATGCTTCCGTGCTCGAAGCATTAGGCCACCCCCAGAGAGGACTTCTTCAAATCTTCCTTGATCGAACTGAACCACAAAGTTTTCACAAGTGAAGGAATCAGACTGCGGACATGCTTCCTTGTTGCGCCAAATAACCGCAGTAGGTTCGTAGAGAACCTTTTCAGTCTCCGCAGAGACTTTCCTTGAAGATTTAGCCAGAGGGGCTCTGGCTGCACCGGCTTTTCTGAATTCAGAGTTAGACCCGAAGGTCTGTTCGTCGCATTGCGACACTTGATTCTCGACAGTGGAGAATTTCGTCCCCAGCGGAGTCGCCATCTTGTTTTCCATTAAGTTCGCAAAGGGGGAAACTTACAAAAAAAAGGTTTGAGGAGCTAAATTACAAGTATTCTTAAAAAAGATTACAAGTAGATCTCCTCAGAGATTCTGGAGAAGTGTGCCGATAGGAGTCTGGTCAGCGCGCGACTACTTTGTCCCTTTGACGATGCGAGCGATGAGATTCCCTTCTCACCTGGTTCGGGGAATCAGAGAATAGAAGGTTGGTAGAACCCTCTTGCTGCTTCTCAAAATCGCCTTCAATTAGGAATTCCTTCTCGCCTGGTTCCGGAGATTCCTTGAGAAGAAGGAAGATGTTAGGGTATCAACACCCTGATTAGAGAAAGCAATTCTCTAAAAGGTCTCTGAATTCGAGAGCGCACGGTGTGTTATGAAAAAGCCTCTGCTTGTGGAGTCTTCTCTCTTGCGTCGTCCTGGTCTCGCATGTGTCTCTGTATATCTCTCTCTCCTTGTACCCCTGGTGGGCTATTTATAAGGAAAGCAAGGGTATAATCGTCCCTTGAAAATATGGAAACAGATTGAATCAAATCTGTTTAAATCTGGAAAGTAGCCTTGTTGCAAGGCTAAGATCAGCTTCTGCGAAGCTAGAATAGGCAGGTCGGTTGATCTTCTTGATCCTTTCCATATCGTTGGAGGATTTCCCCTGATCTCCTTACTCGTTTTAGGAGAGTCAAGATATTGTGGCAATCAACTGCCAAATTTGATCTTAGATTTGATCTTTATTGGATTTGATCTGATTAGATATGATCTCATCCGAAGATTTGATTGGTCAAAGGTTGACCATAGCAGACCAATAGCGGAGCTGTCAGCGCTGAGCTCGTAGCGGAGCTATAGACGATTTCTGGCGAAGTCCGAAAGAAACCCTTTGGCGGAGCTGGAAGTCCCTTGTGGCGAAGTTGCGAGTTAGCTTCTTGACGAGGCTTTGGATGACTTCAAGGCGAAGTTGGGTGATGTTAGCCTCTCAAGCGAGGCTATCCCTTTGGGTTCAAGTAATGCTAAGTGCTAGCATCTTAGACCTGCTGAGGTCTGTTCAGAAACAATCCGGGTTCACTGTCTGCTTGCTGGATCAGTGGAGTCCAAGTTGCTTCCCTGTCCCTCGGGGATGGGTGGAAAACTGGTCTTCAGCTCGTCTGTCACTTGTCTTTTGTAAATATCAACAAGTTTAGACATTGTTCAGACCAATAAGAATCTTGTCTTTTTTAAGTGTCAACAAACACAAGATTATTAGTAAACATAACTACATGAGTTAATCATCATCAAAACTAGGGTGGAAGGCCTTTGGGCCAACAAAATTCGCACAAAAAATCTTATGAAAAACTGGCCATTAATGGGGTATTTATAGCCCCCAGAAAAATATAGCCGTTGGCAGCAGAAACTGCCAAAAATGAACTGCCGGTCGACCGCCTGGTCGACCGTCCAACGGTCAATTTTTGACCGTTGGTAGCTACCGGTCGACCGTGCGGTCGACCGTCCCCAGAACAAGAGAGCAACGGCTCTCTGGGCGGTCGACCGATCGGTCGACCGAAACAAACAGAGAGCAACCTGCTCTCAGTCGGTCGACCGGCTAAAGGGTAGCCAGCGTGCACGTATCCGTGCACGTCGGTCGACTGCTACGGTCGACCAGCCTAGCCTGGCAGCTGATCATTAGGGAAAAATTGGGTTTTTAAAGACTTGAAAAATTCCCATAAAATCTCTAAAATTCCACAAAAATAGTTTTCTCATTTTATATTGAAATACAAACTTGTGTTAAAATGTTTAACACAAATCTCAAATATTTTGAACTATTTTTGTGTTATTGAAATTTTGCCAAAACCAAAAACTGTATTTTCTAAAACTTGGATTTTGAATAGAAAATACATTTTGTCCAAAACTTATCCAAATACAAAAACATGATATTAAACAATATTTAGGCATGATGTATATGGATATAATCCTATATACATGAAACATATCCATGTTTTTGACTTTAATTCCAAAATATGTTTTGTTAAAAATATCAGAACATAAAACACATGAATAAGTAAGTCAAAACTAAGTTTGTCTAGGAAGTTAAGCATGCATGTATATAGAACAAATTTAATATACATTAAACCATGTAAACTTATTTTGAATCTATCTATTCATGCAAACCAAGATCGGTTAAACCAAAAACGGAAAAATCAAAAACCAATATTCAAAACATGAAACGTGTGTGTTGTGAACTTGAGCATATCATACTATTCTAATCTTTACAATTTGGATCTAAACACAAAACTAAACTATGGTACCGATGCCTTCTTGTCTCCAAGCCGACTCGATCCAAAACTCCTTGATCCACCGAGCAAGTGCTATATATGATCTTTGACGCTCGGGCTCTTGAATCAACATGTAAAAGCTTCCAAATCATCTTGTTGAAGCTAATCACCAACTAATAACTTGATTAATGATCTGAAACTAAAATCACAAGATTATTAGTACACATAACTACATGAGTTAATCATCATCAAAACTAGGGTGGAAAGCCTTTGGGCCAACAGGTTCGTCGATCTTCATCAGTTTCCAATAACTTACTCCTCGGTCTGAATGCTGAGGTATGTGGGATGGGACACATACCGATGTATACAAATCAGATGAGTCTTAATAATTAATAATAACATGCTCCTGATATATGGCTAGCTATACCCTTGGTTTATACTGCCCACCACTTATACTTGTGCTATCTTGTTGGATTATTTGATTGCTTTCATATTGTTTCATTATTATATTGTTGTTAGGAAAAGTCAGGTTATATAAACTCAGATTACAGTGACGTGACGTACAGGGCATATATATGAGGGTTTTCTTGTTTGGATTATTCCTTCGACGTACAAATCTCACTGATCGGTAATGTGAGCTTATATAACTGACTTCCTGTATTTACTTTACTCACTGTCTTATTTCATGTTCTTATATGCTTATATTCACGGTTCACGTTTCTTGTACACATGTACCTGAGATGCACGCCACCTGGCTTTATTATATGTACTCGTTGGGGTTGCTAACAACCCTGGATTCCCATATCTAGATCCTGGAGTCTGGACCTTGGTGGCTTGACTGGAGCTGATCAGAGTGTGCAGCGGATCCTCCCGTGGTAGCCAGAGTGTAGCAGAAACTTGGACATCGTCACAGCTCTTCCTTCTAGTATCTCTTCTATTTGTCTCTCGAGGCCCTCTTGTCACTCGTGAGCACCTCTCTACTTTTGTATATCTCTTCATGTATTATGTACTTTTGTATTTTCTGATAATGTAACATTCATGTAATGTTGTATCATTCTCTGTGATATCCATGTACTTGCGCTATTTCTGTTGGAATGTATGTTACCACTGTGCTTTTGTCTCTGATTCTTGCCCGTACTGATGCTTAGCGTATATACGTGAGGGTATCTCCGACCTGCGTATATACGTCGCAGTGACGTCCCCGTACCCTCCGGGTCGGGGCGCCACAGGTTGGTATCAGAGCCTAGGTTCTAACATCCTCAGTACAACTAGTTGGCAGATTAATGATGTATTAATCTGCAGCTGGAGAGCATGAGTCTTGAATATACATTCCAATCGCAAGTACAGTATTATTTATTCTTCCTTGCAATCTTTTCCCCTGATCTTGAGAACCTTCTATCTTTTCCCTTTCAGCTTCTTCCTATCATCCCTTCAACTAACTCAGATATGGAAGGACAGAGAACTCGTAACGGTGGTGGCACTTCTCGCGACAGTTCTTATGGAGATGGCTCCTTTCGAAGCCCTGTACGGTAGGAGATGCAGGTCACCATTATGTTAGATGTATAATACACGTATTTTCGTACTCTGGTACATGTGTTGTGTTGTATTGATGCTTAGCGTACATATGTGATGGTACTATCGCCCTGCGTATGTACGTCGCAGTGGCGTCTCCGTACCCGCCGGGATCGGGGCGCCACAAGGTACGTGTAGGGAAGCTCGATCCGGGGGTTGGGAGTCTTTACTCTCGGCCTCCCCTTCGAGTCAACCTCTGGTCTACCTTCTGAGTCGACGATGGCCTCCACTCTGCACAGGCTCTGAGCCAGGGCCCGTAATCCACTTTGGATTATGGCCACCATTGCCAGAAGGAGAGCGATGGACCTGCCATAGGCCAACAAGACTGACGGGTACACCATATCAGCAATAATCACTTCATGCGGCAGTGTCGGCACTACGCAGCGCTTCAGCCACAACATGAGGAAGCCCGCCAGTAATGCCCGGTCAGAAATGGGGACCCGGGCTTGATGATGGAAACTTTCAAAAACCGTATCAGGTTTGAAAGTGTCTTCGTTCGACTCTGTGGTATAAGAACTCACAGAGGCATAATCCTCTCGGCGATTTCCTCGTCGGAGCTGGGAGCTAGAATGGTCACTGAGTGATCTTTCTCAATTATACCATTAAACAGGTAGCTCGCCGAAGACATCTTCTTAACTCCCCTAGTCCTCCAAGAGGTTATTTGATCGCAGATGTGGAAGTGACACAACACTTCCCAGTAAGTCTCATATATCTGAGGACACTCTTTCCTCAAGAGATGAAGCTCCTCAGAAGTTGGAATGTATTCTTTATAAGGGGCGTCTCCTATAACCAGCCCAGAAACTTCATATAGTTCATGCAAGGCGAGCCCCATTCCTCCGACCGGGGTGAAGAATGTCCCCGTCAAAGGGTTGTAGTGCTCCAGGATCCCATAAAAATTGTGAAAACTTTGCGGGATGCCATACTGCACAGTCCTGATCGCATGACGCAATCCCACTTATTCCAACAGAGCTCCAAGTTCGGCGAGGACAAAGCCCACCATCTTGCCCCACCAGAACTTGTCGGAAGAATGAACCCACCCGAGCGGGCAGAAGTCAATTGAAAAACACCCCTTACCTTCATGAATTAATTAATGAAGGTAGTGCTGAGCCAAGGAGTTTCCCCTACTGGGTATTCAGACCTGAGTAATTCAGGAAATAAACCAAAAATTTCCTTCCTGTGTCCGCCAGAGTGTACAGTTTTGGTGCCTAGTATGCCGAGGGAGACACCGGGGACAGATCGGGTAAGCTCCCATTCCATTGCTCGGTGGACAGACATGTGCTGAAGATAGGATAAGGGATATATTCTCTCCATATTGGGAAGAAATAATTTCTTATCCCCTATCTGGCGAAGCCACTTATAATCGCCGTCATGCAAGATGCTACCATCCTCGCCAATGTTGTCCCCAAAGAAGAAGACGGGTTTCTTTAACGGAGTACGTGAATCCGTCTCAAATTCTCCATCGGTCATAATTTCCCGGAAGGTCCTCATGTCGATCTTAGAGATCCTCTCCCTTCGCTCCTTCGACTTGTCAGTAGTCACAGGAGTAGTCTTCTGCAACACGAAGGTTAGATTGCGGTCAGCACCACCTACGTACCTGAAGTGGCACTTTTTGGAGAAAGGATTGGAGGAATATCTCACTGCAAAAGAAAATAACACTTAATCAGAAATCTGAAAGAAAATGATTAAGTATTTACAACTCGAACGCAGAAATAAACCCAGATGCGGAGATCATCAAAATCTGCGTCCAAATCCATTGATCGCAAGGCTATTATGGAACCCGCGTTTTAAAAATCCAAGACTTATAAAAAATTTCTAAGTATTGGACTCAGATGCAAGGTTCATGAGGACCAGCATCTGATTTCAAAAGACGCAAGGGTCATAAGAAATCTGCGTCTGAATCTTTCACACTTAGAAATATTCTAAGTGATGAATCCAAAACGCAAGGTTCATTGGGACCCTGTGTTCAATAAGCAGACGCAGATTTGAGCAGATAAAAGAAGCAGAGGTCATCAAACCTGCACCCTGTTGATCGACTCAAAAACTGCGCCTGACGATTAAACACGGGCTTGAGCCCGCGTTGGCGGTTCATATTCAAAAAGGATTTTAAGAGTTAAAAAACTCTTTAAACCCCTTTAATGGCAGAAACCAAATTCGATGGTTCTATTACCTGAAATAGGGGTTTCCTGCATGGAGGAACCGCCCATTTGAGTCTCAGGAATGTTGGCCTTTGAAGACGAAGCAGAATGCTTAGCCTTTGGTGCTATTGTGATCGAGGATTTGATGTTCAATGAAGGAAACGAGGAGAACAAAGAAAGCTTCTTTCTCAAACCCTAACAGATGCAACTGAAGAAGAAGGAGAGTCAAATGATGACTCTTAAAAAGACTGTTGTCTTTTATAGGCATAGTGATTTGCAAAGATACGCGGCGCTTGGCTCGACGCCTAATCACCGCCTGACGCGTGGACAGCGCATTAAATGTAGCGTGAAGTTTGCACGCCAAAAAGAAGATGTCCCCTCAATTCTACAGGACACGTGGCAACATACCCATGGCACCGATTCGCATCCAACAGTCATGTCTTCATCTCTAAAGACGCATCCCTTCTCAACACGGCTAGAGTTGCGTCCGGAAAGCCGCGTCTTCATTCCAAAAGACGCGCCCCTCCGAAGATTGCATCTTTTCAACCCAGCCAAAGTCGTGTCTACCTCATGGAGTAACAGTCGCGTTTTCATCCCAAAAGATGCACCCCTATAGAAGGTGTGTCTTTAAAACAGTAGTACCCCTGCGTCCATAGAACTGGGGTTCAGTCCTTACTTCTGCAATTCAGTTCAACAGTACACTGGTACAAGCAGACGACTGCCCACCCCTGGTTTAAAGTACACCAAAGACAAACTCAAAGTATCGGGGAGGTTTAGACTGTGCATCTAGACACTCAACACGATTAGTTTTGGCGGCTTCAACGAATTTCACAGTACACTCATGAAGGCCATACTTCAAACAAGATCAAGCCTGGAGCATTGTCAGTCCAATCATAAGGGTGAATTCAGCTAGAGTCCAAAGTATTTCGAAATCTGTCCCAGCTAACTACGAAATATCGAAAACTTTAGAGGGGGCTCTGTAGGATGTCTAAAGATTACTAAATGACAATTCACCAAAAGCAGAGTTCCAAGCTCTGGACACAGGGCTAATTATAGCCATTAAAGCCGCGCCCGGATGCGAGGATCAAAACCTCCATCTCTGTCATCACTGCAGCTCCAGGGTCGAAACTCGCGTCTCAGCAGCACTACAGCACCAAGGCGCGAGGGTCGAAACCCGCGTCTCAGCAGCACTGCGGCACCAAGGCGCGAGGGTCAAAACCCGCGTCTCAGTTATAACTGCCCTTGTTATGGGGTCAATCACTGCCCACATAACGGGAAAGTTAACCCCTATTATGGAGCATTTTTAGGGGCACGTTTACCCCTGAAACCTCTACAAATAGCCCCGTTGCTATGGAGAAAGGGTCAGTCAATTGGATCTTGACTTGAGACTTTCCACAGAGAAGGAAAGAGAGTCCAACTCTTCAAGTAACTTACTGGGTACAAGTTAATCTTTGCCTACAATCTCTTTGAGATTTCTGGTCAACAGAGCTGTGTTACTCCGTCCACCATCCAAAGAGAAGATCCCTAAAAGTTCTTGACGTTCACCTGGTCAACGGAAAACAAGATTCACTTTCCACCGCCACCTGAAGAGCCCAGCATTAAACAAAGGGAAGATTCAAGACTCAATATCCTCCCTCCCTTGTAATCGGAGTATAAGTCCATTGTAATTTTTCAATTGATTCAAAAAAATTTTACACGAATTTTTCTCCCACCAAACAGTAGTTCTTCATACTCTCCACGGATCTCATCTTGTCCTGAGGAGGTGGCTGTTGTTCCTTCGAGAAGCAAACTAGTTAAAGAATACATCGGTCACGTCATGGAAGTTTGAGAGTGAGTTCCTCAAGAGCGAGAAAAACCAGTGGTAGGCAACTCACTTGAGGCTGGATGGGAACGCTCAGTAGAGGAGAAGATTATCGTGAGCATAGATTGCCATTTTATACTGATACTGTCGTAGATGTGGGAGGGGGTCAGAGGTTTCCGAGTAGTGGTTGAAGGTCAGCATCACGAATTTCTTCAGGAAGCAGAGTGTGGTGATTTTATTCTACAATGGTGAGTTAGAGGGTTTCAGCCTGCTGTACTCCATTCCTTTCGGGAACTGCTGGCTCGCTTGATTGAACCGCTCCTGGACCAGATCTACAAAATCCTCTATGTGAGGAAACTTTGGGGTTCAGGAACGTTCTGAGTTTTTAGAGTCCGTATCATCCTTGTGGGTCTCGACATGTTGCACCTCGAGCTTCCAGAGGAGTGCGCGGATCCCCGAGTACATGGTGGTGACAGGGGAGTCCACACTTTTTCCCTTAGTAGGGGAAGATTGCGGCTTACACTACGTCTTGATTTGCTTGAGCAGCTACGTGACATGGGTTGTCGCTTCTTTTCATGAGCAGCCGCTTATGTTGGCCAAAGGCACACTCTCTGATTTTGTTTTGATGATTACAAACTACCTGAAGTTATTCGGTACTAATCAAGTTTAAGTGTTTTTGAGTATTTCAGGCTCAAAAAACATTTTGGTGTATTCTTCCTCAAAATAAGGTATTTTTGTCCGTTCATTCAAGGAAAGGGTTCGAATTTGAAAGATCAAGATTTGCATTTAGAAAAGCCCTTTTAAAGATTGCTTGAAGTCATATAGATCTTATGTAAGAAAATAGAATCTTTAAAAAGTAGAGAATGTAGAATTGATGCTCAAGAAGTCACATACAAAAATACAAGTTTTCAAAATACAAATTTTCACATCTAGTTTTTCCGTTTTGGTATTCTACAAGGTTTGATGTTTGATGCATGTCCCATATTTTTTTCAAATTTATATATCTTGTTTCTATCATAAATCTATAGCCTTTGTATTGTCAAATCTATTTTCAAACAATTATAAAATATTTGAAAATGAGCTTAATTTCAAAAAAAAACCTAAATTTATGTTTTAGGCTTGGTCGATCGACCGGCCGGTCGACCGGACCTCAGGCCATATTTGGCCCTCAGCCTGTGCATGTCGTGCATGTTTGTCAGGCGACTAGCTAGTCGACCAGCAAACCAGGCGGTCGTGGTCGACCAACTGGCACAAGTTTGGTTTCGGTTGGAGATCGGTTGACCGCCCAGTCAAGCGTCGTCAACGATTTGTTCAAACATTTAAACTACAGGTCGTCCTGGCGTAGTGCTATAGTAATGGCTAGTTTTTAAATTTTGAGATTTTTAACTTATTCTCCAATGGATATTTTCCCCCTTTTTGGACCTAATATCTTTCCTAATGACTTGATAAGCTATTCTAATAGTGTTTATCACTTGCCTATATATATAGTTTACTTGGAGAGGATTAATTATAAGAAAATCTTTTGATTTTGGGAAATTTTTTGAAAAATCAAGTTTATTCAAAGGAGAGTTTTCTATTTTCTTTGTTTAAAGTACTCTCATTTTCAAACCAATTTTTACAAGTTTACAGTTCTTAAATTCATTCATTTCAACTGAATTTCTCTCTCACAAACTTCTTGAGCTTCACTTTTCGTCATATACTATAGGAAGTTGTAAAAGAGAGTGTTTGTGATCTTTGTGATCACATAGAGCTTCTAAACCTCATTGGCTTTGTGCTATATCTTTTGTAGAGGATTGAGAGTTAGAGTTATGTACTCCGGTCTTGTGTAGACCATTGTAATTCCTTTGTGAAGACTCCTTTATGGAAAGATTCTTAGTGGATAGTGAAATCCTTTACGCGGTGAAGGCGGGAAAGTAGAGCTTAGTGCTTGAACCTCGAAACATATCTCTTATGTTTGCGGTTGCTTTCTCTCTTGCTCTACTCTACTTGTTATTACTTACATTCGCATTTTACAATTATTTCCGCTTGCTATTCATTACTAGCATTATTTTTTCATGTCGATTTTCACTCTCTCAGTCAAGAAGGCAATTGAACATCTCAACTCATTGTCCAGAGGAATATACAGGAGAAGTTATAGAGCCCTTCATTGAAAATCCAACTTCACTTCTTGATCTGAGTTGACCGTTTGCATTATTCCTTTTATAATTGTTGCATTTTCGCATTATTGACTAGTAGATTATCACAACAACTATTCACCCCCCTCTAGGTGTACTTTCAATTTGTATCCAGAGCTTTTGGGCTTTAGTTTTTGTTTTAACCACCTTAGAGAGATCCTTTGCTAATCACTCACTTTATTGCACCATTTGCATGATTTGTCACTAGTTCACATGACCGAAGGTATTAGGACTCCACCCAAGTTTGATGGCCTTAAGTTTCCCATATGGAAAGTTAAGATGACTGTTTTCTTGCAATCCCTAGGAAGTCGGGTTGCAAAGGTGGTGACCAAACCATTTAGTTTACCCGATGGTGATGAGGACACTAGGCCCAAAATTGCAAACAAGGAATTTGATGCAAACACAAAAGCTCACTATGATTTGTTTCAAGCCTTGAATGATGATGATTTGTCTAGGGTAATTCATTACAAGTCCGCATTCGAGATTTGATCACACTTGTGTTGGCCCAAAGGCCATTAGCCCAATATCCCGTTGAATATTTTGATGATAACAAACCATATTTAGTTATGTATTTAACAACTTTGTTTAAAAGTATTTCAGGTTAAACAGGTTGATTTGACGGCTCCACTATTAAGACTCACAAGTTTGGACGTCGCATAAAGATTTGCATTCCTAAGCTAGCACATTAGAAAGCTTCGGGAACACATTTTTGAAGAATAGACCAAGTCAAGATCAAGACAAAGAAAAGACCAAGTCAAGTTCAAGATTTGTATTTTTACTTTTTCTTTTAGACTTTTTGTCAAAACTAGATGTTAGAAGTAGATTTATGGGATTGTCACTTACACACACTTCAGTTTGATTTATGGCTTCAAAAACAATTTCAATTTCAATTTCCAACTTAGATTTACAGTTAACATGTCTTTGGAAATTTGTTTTTAGAAACTTTAAGTTTTGGAAAAACCGATTTTTGAGAAAACAGGTTTTTATCAAAGAGAAATTTTATCAAAATGTTTTAACATGTTAGGGTAGTGACTATGGTCATACTCCTATTTTTACAAGGTCCTAAACCCCAAACCAAGAGACCAAACCAAAGTCCCAAGTTCTGGTTTTCTGCAGTTCTGATTTTTCAGAACTGACAGGAGCCGGTCGACTGTCCGGGTCGACCGACGTACACGCTGTGCATGTGTGTCCGTCGGCCGACCGCTGGATGGATGGGAGAGGGATTAAATGAGGGGGTGAGGTGGCGTTGGTGGAGTCGGTGGAAAGAAAAGAAAAGAAAGAAGGAAAGAAAGAAAAAAGAAGATTATAATAATAATATTATAATAAGGTCGGGAAATATCGACTGTTCTAGAAAAATCCCAAAAAAATATCCAGAGGTAGAAAACGTCATCCTGAGGAATAAAGAATAAATATCCGGTACTAGATTTTATTTCGGTTTTCAAAAATAAAATCCCATCTTCAAATTAAAAATCCGGAAGTCAACCGCCGATACCGGTTTACACCGGGTCGGCCGGATTTTGATAAATTCCGAAAAATCTCAGAAAATATATTAAAGAATAAAATATGATTTTAAGAAGTAAAGTGAAAGCGGAATTTAGAAATTCAATTTCGATTGTAAACTAAAAATCCTGGAATGAACCAGCGATACTGGCCGACACCCAATCCGGTGGAATTTTCATAAATTCATAAAATCCTCAGAAAAAGTATTTAGATAGGAAATGTGATTTTAAGAAATAATGTAAACAGACACTTCTAGTAATTCCTATCGGTTTGTAAATTAAAAATCCGGGAATCGGTCAGCGGCACTGGTCGACACCGGTTTTAAAGATTCTCAATTTAATTCAGGAAAATTTCAAAAAATCATAGAAAATCTAAAATATTGGAAAATGATGTTTAAAACTGAAATCGGTCAAATCCAAATACCAGAAAGACCAAATCAAGCAATACCCTGGGATCGGGTCCTCGGTTCAGACTAGGGCTGACTCCGAGTCCGTGAATCCGGATCCGAGACAAAACGATCATATAAATAATTCATAATACAAAAAAATACAGGAAGTAAATCGAAAAAATATGATCGAAAAATCTGAATACGCAACTAAGTACGTATTCTGGGAGCGGGGTGTTACACACCTATTTTGGAGATTGCCCATGCTTGGTAACTTCTCCATTTTAAAAGTTTTTATTTGGTTATATATATACACATGTATAGGATCGTTAGTTAACTTCTCCAAATACATTGATATATGTAAACTTACATCCCTATCATGATTGTGTATATGCCATGTTTTAATATCTTGTCTTTTATACCATGTCTATTGTATGTCCACATGCCATGCCTAGACTAGCTTATTTATATATACACAATGTATTATCAAAACTAAGAAATAAATTTTGTAAAATTTCATATTCAAGCAAATACCTTAGAGATGGCAATTGCGCACCTCAACTCATATCTAGAGGAATCAAGAGGATGAAGTTCAGAACCCGTCACCGGGTTTTCGGCTTCAACATCTCTAAAACTTTGTTTTTGTATGAATATTAAATAAAATGTTTTGTGTGAATATTTTTGGTTGACATGATAACCTAATGAAGATTTAAAAATACTGTTGTATTTTTGTATGTTATATATACCCTATTTAATTGTAAAATAGTTTTATTTAAAAAAAAATTTGGAACTCTTTCTGTTCTCAGCTTTTGGGCAAAGCCGGCCGACCGTCAACAACTCCGGTCGACCGCCAGTGCCTGAAAGAGGACAAATTTTTGCTCTCTGTCGCCGGTCGACCCGTACGGTCGACCGCTCCGAGTTCAGAGCTCTAGGGTTTTCTGGGTCGACCGGACGGGTCGACCGCTCTGAGTTCAGAGCTCTCGGGTTTTTCGGGTCGACCGGCCCGGTCGACCGTGCCTCGATTTCAGCCCCAGATCTGGCTATTTATTCACTGTCTCTCTCACTTTCCTCTCACCAGACCGACGAGCTCCTTTCTTCCCCTTTTCTCCAAAAATTCTCCCAACTCAAAAACTCCCAAATTCCTTCAAAATTCAAGTTGGAATCACTCTTTGTGGGTTGGATCTTCAGTCTCTAAGCTTCCTCACCACCAGATTTCCAGGATTTCAGATCTAGGGTTAGGGTTTTTCTCAACTCAGGTAAAAATCTTTCTTTTGTTCAAATCTTGCTTTCTAGCCTTAAGAATCTTATTCCTTGTCAAAGATTTTTAGGTTTCCTTTGTTTAGATCAAGCCATAACCATCTACCCTAAAAATCTAACTAAAAATCACTTTTTTCTCCCAAATGTCAAAAAGATCTAGGTCTGATAAGGGAAAAAGTATTGTTCCCTCATCTTCCACCACTCCTAACCTATAAGACCCTTTGTGAATGAACTAGCTGAAAATTGATATATCATACTTTCTAAGAAAGCTGTCATTTCAGGGAGATGCGTCATCTTAAAAGACTTTGAACATCTCCACATCCCCCGTATCCTAAAAAGAAATTCCTTGAACAAATTCATGGCCATTAGAGAACCCGTGTACCCCTCCTTAGTGCATTACTTTTATGCTAATTTTGATTTTGAGGGAAATCATGTGAGGTCTCGTGTTCTTGGGAAGGATATTGACATTCCCCTTTCCCAATTTGCTGATATTCTGCATCTCTCCTCTGGAGGAGTCGATGTTTACAACTTTGATCTCCATGATTTTGAGTATCCGGACGGTGAGTCTGCGCTCACCGCCTCCTCTTTGATCCACGGGACTGACAATCCCGGTTTGGTTAGGAATGAGGAGTGAACAAGTTCACGTTCACCGCCCAAGTCCTAGCCAAATTTGTTTTCTACAACAATTTGCCTAAATCAGGAGAGTACAGCCATGCTAGGGGGCCAGTTCCTTTGATAATCTACTGCCTTCTCAAATGCATTAAGGTTAATTTTTCCCACTTTATTGCCTCTCACATGGGCTCTGATCAGATTCGCATGTACGGTAGGCATTTGCCCTATGGCATGCTCATTACATATCTCCTTAAACATTTAGGATTTGATCTCTCTTCGGAGACCCCCTCCGAACCCTCTGTGAACCTAGACTGCACCCTTTTAAAGAGGATGCAGGCTCAGATTCGTCGAGCCCCTCCTGAGCACCCCCCTCTAGTTCCAGCCCCAGGGTCTTCTTCCGTCCCAGGGACTTCCTCTGTTCCAGGACACTCTTTATCTCCTGAGTTTTAGTCTTTTATTTCTTCGGAGATTCGCTCTCAGTTCCAGGAGCAACAGACTTGGATTGAGCAGCGTTTTGTGCAGCATGATACAGCCCTTCGCGCGGATATGGACTCGCGTTTCCAGGAAATAAGCAATGACATGACCTACTTTGCGAACGCCATGAGATTCGTGGATTCGCAATTTGGGACACTATTTGTGAAGTTCGACATGCTTGGTCCAGATCCCACGACCTTCTCTCGTCCTCTTCCTTCCTCCGGCCCTCCATTTCCTATCAGAGATCCTACAGTGCCTCCACCTCCACACCCAGGAGTTGCTGGTATTGATCCAGAGGAGGCAGGTCATGATGATGATGATAATAATGATGATAAGACGATGGCAGAGGGTGACGCTGAGGAGAGTTCATCTGAGGAAGGCGACGCTGAGGAGAGTTCTTCAGAGGATGATGCTGCTGGTGGTGCTGAGTGACCTGCCCCTTTTGATGATGTCAAAAAGGGGGAGAGTTATTTATTGAGAGAGACTTTGTATTTTGTGTACTTATATTTTGGAGTACTTATATTTTGGAGTATTTTGTGTTGTTGGACATCTTTATCTTGTATTTATGTTTGTGTGGACATGTACTTGTTTATGTTGGTTATGCTTTGTGGACATGTACTTCTTTACTTGTTTCATTTCTATTTTATGACATGAGTATTTTTATCTAGCATGGATATATATGTTGTGGATGTGTTGTGAATTATCACCCACCATTTTTTGAGATCTGTCGATGCTTGAGCATATTTTTATATATGCATGTGTTGAGGGGGAGCTTCATTTGAAGTCTCTACCCAAAATATTTGCGATAACTATATATGTTTTGTCATCATCAAAAAGGGGGAGATTGTTGGCCCAAAGGCCATTAGCCCAATATCCCGTTGAATATTTTGATGATAACAAACCATATTTAGTTATGTATTTAACAACTTTGTTTAAAAGTATTTCAGGTCAAACAGGTTGATTTGACGGCTCCACTATTAAGACTCACAAGTTTGGACGTCGCATAAAAATTTGCATTCCTAAGCTAGCACATTAGAAAGCTTCGGGAACACGTTTTTGAAGAATAGACCAAGTCAAGATCAAGACAAAGAAAAGACCAAGTCAAGTTCAAGATTTGTATTTTTACTTTTTCTTTTAGACTTTTTGTCAAAACTAGATGTTAGAAGTAGATTTATGGGATTGTCACTTACACACACTTCAGTTTGATTTATGGCTTAAAAAACAATTTCAATTTCAATTTCCAACTTAGATTTACAGTTAACATGTCTTTGGAATTTGTTTTTAGAAACTTTAAGTTTTGGAAAAACCGATTTTTGAGAAAAACAAGTTTTTATCAAAGAGAAATTTTATCAAAATGTTTTAACATGTTAGGGTAGTGACTATGGTCATACTCCTACTTTTACAAGGTCCTAAACCCCAAACCAAGAGACCAAAACAAAGTCCCAAGTTGTAACACCCCGCTCCCAGAATACGTACTTAGTTGCGTATTCAGATTTTTCGATCGTATTTTTTCGATTTACTTCCTGTATTTGTTTTGTATTATGAATTATTTATATGATCGTTTTGTCTCGGATCCGGATTCACAGACTCGGAGTCAGCCCTAGTCTGAACCCAGACCCGATCCCAGGGTATTGCTTGATTTGGTCTTTCTGGTATTTAGATTTGACCAATTTCAGTTTTAAACATCATTTTCCAATATTTTAGATTTTCTATGATTTTCTGGAATTTTCCTGAATTAAATTGAGAATCTTCAAACCGGTGTCGACCAGTGCCGCTGACCGATTCCCAGATTTTTAATTTACAAACCGATAGGAATTACTAGAAGTGTCTGTTTATATTATTTCTTAAAATCACATTTCCTATCTAAATACTTTTTCTGAGGATTTTATGAATTTATGAAAATTCCACCGGATTGGGTGTCGGCCAGTATCGCTGGTTGATTCCAGGATTTTTAGTTTACAATCAGAATTGAATTTCTGAATTCCGCTTTCACTTTACTTCTTAAAATAATATTTTATTGTTTAATACATTTTCTGGGATTTTTCGGAATTTATCAAAATCCGGCCGACCCAGTGTAAACCGGTATCGGCGGTTGACTTCCGGATTTTTAATTTGAAGACAGGATTTTATTTCAGAAAACCGATATCGTATTATTCCTTAGGATGACATTTTCTACCTCCGGGTATTGTTTTGGGATTTTTCTAGAACAGTCGATATTTCCCGACCTTATTATAATATTATTATTATAATCTTCTTTTTTCTTTCTTTCCTTCTTTCTTTTCTTTTCTTTCCACCGACTCCACCAACGCCACCTCACCCCCTCATTTAATCCCTCTCCCATCCATCTCTCTCTTTCCCATCAATCTCTCTTTCTCTTTTTCCTTTTCTTTTTCTTTTTCTTTTTTCTTTCTCTTTCTCCCTTCTCTTCTTCTTCTTCCTCTTCTTCATTTGGCCGACGACCAAGCCCGCGCCCAGACCGCCGCCTCCGGCGATCTTCTCCGGTGATCTCCTCCGGCAAGGGGAGCCCCCGCTCCGGCCATCTCCCTCCTCCTCTTTTCTTTTTCTCTTTCATTTCTTTTTCTTTTCTTCTTCTTCCTCCTCCTTTTCTTCTCTTTTCTTTTTCCTTCCTTTCCCTTTCTTCTCCCTCTCACTATTCCCTCTCTCTCCTCCTTGGGGTGGCCGCGCGCCACCCCCTTCTCCGGCGGCGCTCGGCGCCGCCCTGGGCGCCGCTGCGGCCGCCTGGCCGAGGCGAAGGCCCGGCCAGGTCACGGCCTGGCAGAGCCAGGCCGTGCCTAGAGGGGGGCTGATGCCCCCACTCTATTCTCTCCCTCTCTTCTCTCTGTTGGGTCACCGGCGGCTAGGGCCGCCGCCGGCAGCCGCCTGGCCGGCCACCAGAGGCCGGCCAGCCTCTCTCTTTCTCTCCGTTCTCTCCCCCTTGATCTCCCTCTCTCCCCCTTCTTGTTTGCGCCGCCGGCGGCCAGGACCGCCGCCGGCTAGGCCCCTGGCCGCAGAGGGCCGGCCAGGTCTTCCAGGGCCCACGGCCCCGTGGGCCCTCCTCGCGTGGAGAGGGGCTGCGTGAGCAGCCCCTGTTCTCTCTCTCTCTCATGAATACTCTTCTCTCTCTCTCTCTCCTCCTGAATTTCCTTCTCTCTCTCTCTTCCTGTACATCTCTCTCTCTCCTGTTTCCTTTCTCTCTCTCTACCTAATCTCTCTCTCTCCTGTTTCCTTTTCTCCCTCCTCTCTATCTCCTCATTCTCTTTCTCTCTCCTCAGTTTCTCTCTCTAACTCTCTCTTCTCTCTCTAGATTTTCTTCCCTAAATCTCCTCCTTTCTCTCCCTAGATCTCCCTCCTCCTCTCTGTAATTTGCTGACACGGATCTCACCCCCGCGTGCAGGCGACCTCTTTAACGCGGCCTTCGCGTTATTGTATCGTCACGACGCGGAGCTAATACCCGCGTCTGTGATCTCCTCGTGCTAACGCGACGCGGAACCCACGACCGCGTCCGCGTTCTCCTCGTGTCCTGATTTGAACGCAGGTCTCGAACCCCGCGTTTGTGGCATCTGCGCGACGCGACTCCCGCGTCTGCGACCCCCGCGTCTCACTCTCAAAAAAACCGCGTCTGTGTTCTTCTCATCCCTAGCTTTAGCGCGAGTCTCAAATCCCACGTTTGTGACAGCTCCGCAACGCGTCTCCCGCGTCTGTGATTTCCGCGTCTGCTATTCCCGCGTCTCCATTCTCTCCTTATTGGTTCATTCTCTCTCCTCTCTCTCATTCTCTTTCTCTCTCTTGATTTTCTCCTCTCTCTATCACTTTCCCTTTAAACCCGTGGACGCGTTCATTTCCTGGATTCCGTAGATCGGGGATTTCACTGTGTTTTCTAAAGATTTAGGCGAGTGTCCTCGCCTCCATTCGATTTTCCCCTTTTATCGGATCGACTCATATTGGCATTATGTATCACTTAACATGTTACTACTTGATATATGTTCCTGCTATGTTATCTCTTATCACTTGTCACCTGTTATAACATGACTTGTCACCTGTCCAATATCACCTCCAAGGCAATATGACACATGACACCTGATACCTGTCACCTGATATACTACTACTTGATACTTGTTCCTTGTTATGACATGACTTATTACCTGTCACCTGCCTAATCACTTGTCATTGGCAGGTTGAGACCTGATACCAATTATGATTAACTCTCTACTCATGATTATCATATTACGGGAATGTAGAATTGATCTCTTGTTATGAACTCCTGTTATGCTTGTTATGTACTCCTGTTATGACCAGTTATGATCCTACTCATTCCCGTAATCCGATAATTATGTTAATAAGCCATAAAAAAGGGATAACTTGCACAGGGAATGGGAGGAAGTGATGGATGCCGGTATGGTGCCTTGCTTATAGTAATGGAATACCAAAACTGACGATTCGTGTTAGGGGGATTTCATGCCCCCAGAAGATACGTGTTAGGGGGATTTAAGGCCCCCAATGGCTGTGTCCCGGGCGGACGGGAACTACTATAAGTATGAGCTATCAGTTCTCCATCAGCTTCCAATAACCAATCTTGACTTGCTTATATATGGATGTATGTGTGTTGGGATGTACACCAGGACACATACCTAGATATATGGGTCGGACGAGTAATAATAATAATATGCCACGATGATAACTTGTTATGTTGCTCTGTAAACTTGGTTATACCACTTGTCTCATTACAATTGCTTTCATCGGGTTTTACATCGGAATTCTGGTTTATGAGCATTACTATGTTATACTTGCTCACATCCTGTTTTACCACCTGTGTTCTATTCTATCAGTCTCCTGCTCTTGTCGTATTATACCATATGTTTGCTTATCTATGCTCGCCACCTAGCTTTCATATCACCACTCGCCTGAGGAGTTCTGACTCCTCTGGATCCTCATGTCCAGGTCTCGGAGCTTGGACAGAAGGGGATTCTTCCTGTTGAGGACCAAGCTTACTTTTGTGGAGCAGACAGACCAGCCATAGATCCAGTCCCATCCTTGTTCCCCCTTGTTGGCTCGCGGCTTCTCCAGTTATCTCGTGAGCGCCCTTTTGTACTGTTCATATATGTACATTCTCTTTGTATCCTCGCATTTGCGCCTAACAGGTGATGTAATATTATTGTAATATTTATCACCTCTGGTGATAACTTTGTAATTGTACTCATATGTTGGAATGTATAATGCACCACTGGCTTCTGTACTCTGATTCTTGCCTGTACTGATGCTTAGCGTATATACGTGAGGGTATTTCCGACCTTCGTATATACGTCACAGTAACGTCTCCGTACCAGCAGGATCGGGGCGTTACAGGGTGGTATCAGAGCCTAGGCTCTCACATCCTCAGTATGTCCAGTTGGCAAATTAATGGTAAAGAAATTTGCAACTGGAATGCATGAGTCCTGGTTATACAGTCCAACTACAAGTACAGAGTTATCTATTTTCTTGATCATCCTTCCTTTGATTCCTAATCCCTTCCATCTTTCCCCTGTTTTGGTTTTTCGAAGCCTTTAAACCAACTTAAGATATGAATAGACTAGAGAGGTAGCGGCTGGTTCTAAATGAAGCTATTACATGATCTCTTCGGCCAACTCTATGAAGCTCGGTATTCTCAGGATTGATCCACGATCGGGTTATCTTTCAGAAGTCGGTATTCAGGTTTTTCTACAGTTATTCTCTATTATTGGCTATATCTTTCAGAGTGATTGATGCCTGGTATTCGGAATTCTTAATTATTGGTTTTCTTTATTATGCTGAGCAGTATCAAGGTTTTCTTTGTCTTCAGTATTCTGGCTTATTCTCAGAGTGACATTAAGTATGCAGTACAGCGGAAATTCTATTGCAAAGCTATGTTATCAGTCAGTATTATTCGGCATCATTTAAAGACTTATACAGCATGAAGTGCAGAAGATGTCTACATTCAGATTATTGTTCAGTCAACTTAAGAGCCCTACCTATAGTGCTTCATATCTTAATTAGTATAAATTCCGCCCTTGTCCTCTTTGTGTTCAATTTACCCCTTATCGAAATTGCGAGGACGCAATTTTATGTAAGATGGGTGGATTGTAACACCCCGCTCCCAGAATACGTACTTAGTTGCGTATTCAGATTTTTCGATCGTATTTTTTCGATTTACTTCCTGTATTTGTTTTGTATTATGAATTATTTATATGGTCGTTTTGTCTCGGATCCGGATTCACGGACTCGGAGTCAGCCCTAGTCTGAACCGAGGACCCGATCCCAGGGTATTGCTTGATTTGGTCTTTCTGGTATTTAGATTTGACCGATTTCAGTTTTAAACATCATTTTCCAATATTTTAGATTTTCTATGATTTTCTGGAATTTTCCTGAATTAAATTGAGAATCTTCAAAACCGGTGTCGACCAGTGCCGCTGACCGATTCCTGGATTTTTAATTTACAAACCGATAGGAATTACTAGAAGTGTCTATTTACACTATTTCTTAAAATCACATTTCCTATCTAAATACTTTTTCTGAGGATTTTATGAATTTATGAAATTCCACCGGATTGGGTGTCGGCCAGTATCGCTGGTTGATTCCAAGATTTTTAGTTTACAATCGGAATTGAATTTCTGAATTTCGCTTTCACTTTACTTCTTAAAATCATATTTTATTCTTTAATACATTTTCTGGGATTTTTCGGAATTTATCAAAATCCGGCTAACCCGATGTAAACCGGTATCGGCGGTTGACTTCCGGATTTTTAATTTGAAGACGGGATTTTATTTCTGAAAACAGATTTCGTATTATTCCTCAGGATGACGTTTTCTACCTCCGGGTATTTTTTTGGGATTTTTCTAGAACAGTCGATATTTCCCGACCTTATTATAATATTATTATTATAATCTTCTTTTTTCTTTCTTTCCTTCTTTCTTTTCTTTCTTTCCACCGACTCCACCAACGCCACCTCACCCCCTCATTTAATCCCTCTCCCATCCATCTCTCTCTTTCCCATCAATCTCTCTTTCTCTTTTTCCTTTTCTTTTTCTTTTTCTTTTTTCTCTCTCTTTCTCCCTTCTCTTCTTCTTCTTCCTCTTCTTCATTTGGCCGACGACCAAGCCCGCGCCCAGACCGCCGCCTCCGGCGATCTTCTCCGGTGATCTCCTCCGGCGAGGGGAGCCCCCACTCCGGCCATCTCCCTCCTCCTCTTTTCTTTTTCTCTTTCATTTCATTTCTTTTCTTTTCTTCTTCTTCTTCCTCCTTTTCTTCTCCTTTCTTTTTCCTTCCTTTCCCTTTCTTCTCCCTCTCACTATTCCCTCTCTCTCTCCTCCTTGGGGTGGCCGCGCGCCACCCCTTTCTCCGGTGGCGCTCGGCGCCGCCCTGGGCGCCGCTGCGGCCGCCTGGCCGAGGCCAAGGCCCGGCCAGGTCACGGCCAGGCAGAGCCAGGCCGTGCCTAGAGGGGGCTGCTTCCCCCACTCTATTCTCTCACTCTCTTCTCTCCGTTGGGTCACCGGCGGCCAGGGCCGCCACCGGCAGCCGCCTGGCCGGCCACCAGAGGCCGGCCAGCCTCTCTCTTTCTCTCCGTTCTCTCCCCCTTGATCTCCCTCTCTCCCCTTCTTGTTTGCGCCGCCGGCAGCCAGGACTGCCGCCGGCTAGGCCCCTGGCCGGCAGAGGGCCGGCCAGGTCTTCCAGGGCCCACGGCCCCGTGGGCCCTCCTCGCGTGGAGAGGGGCTATGTGAGCAGCCCTTATTTTCTCTCTCTCTCCTGAATACTCCTCTCTCTCTCTCTCTCCTCCTGAATTCCCTTCTCTATCTCTTCCTGTACATCTCTCTCTCTCCTGTTTCCTTTCTCTCTCTCTACCTAATCTCTCTCTCTCTCCTGTTTCCTTTTCTCCCTCCTCTCTATCTCCTCATTCTCTTTCTCTCTCCTCAGTTTCTCTCTCTAACTCTCTCTTTCTCTCTAGATTTTCTTCCCTAAATCTCCCCCTTTCTCTCCCTAGATCTCCCTCCTCCTCTCTGTAATTTTCTGACGCGGATCTCACCCCCGCGTGCAGGCGACCTCTTTAACGCGGCCTTCGCGTTATTGTATCGTCACGACGCGGAGCTAATACCCGCGTCTGTGATCTCCTCGTGCTAACGCGACGCGGAACCCACGACCGCGTCCGCGTTCTCCTCGTGTCCTGATTTGAACGCGGGTTTCGAACCCCGCGTTTGTGGCATCTGCGCGACGCGACTCCCGCGTCTGCGACCCCCGCGTCTCACTCTCAAAAAAACCGCGTCTGTGTTCTTCTCGTCCCTAGCTTTAGCGCGAGTCTCAAACCCCGCGTTTGTAACATCTCCGCAATGCGTCTACCGCGTCTGTGATTTCCGCGTCTGCTATTCCCGCGTCTCCATTCTCTCTCCTCATTGGTTCATTCTCTCTCCTCTCTCTCATTCTCTTTCTCTCTCTTGATTTTCTCCTCTCTCTATCACTTTCCCTTTAAACACGTGGACGCGTTCATTTCCTGGATTCTGGAGATCGGGGATTTCACTGTGTTTTCTAAAGATTTAGGCGAGTGTCCTCGCCTCCATTCGATTTTCCCCTTTTATCGGATCGACTCATATTGGCATTATGTATCACTTAACATGTTACTACTTGATGTATGTTCCTGCTATGTTATCTCTTATCACTTGTCACCTGTTATAACATGACTTGTCACCTGTCCAATATTACCTCCAAGGCAATATGACACATGACACCTGATACCTGTCACCTGATATACTACTACTTGATACTTGTTCCTTGTTATGACATGACTTATTACCTGTCACCTGCCTGATCACTTGTCATTGGCAGGTTGAGACCTGATACCTATTATGATTAACTCTCTACTCATGATTATCATATTACGGGAATGTAGAATTGATCTCTTGTTATGAACTCCTGTTATGCTTGTTATGTACTCCTGTTATGACCAGTTATGTAAGGGTCCCGGCTCTAATAAACAAGATTAGGCCTAAAACACAAATTATCTCCATTTCTCTTATAAAAAAAATTTTGGCAGCATCATCCTTAATATTTCATTTATTCCACTTACAATAACCCACAATTTCGGCTCAAAGGCCTACTTAATTCCATCAAGGATTTCGGCCCATACGACCTACTTATCATGGCACAACTCATCGAAACTTAACTATATACATAATGTCATAACTTGCATCCTCTATCACAAGCATATATCTTTTCAATCACAACATCACCAACGTTAACTTTTCCAACAATCATATTCTCACACATAACCATCTTTCGAAGTCCAAGAACATAACATAACCAAGGAGATCACAATCCAAAACATTACATCACATGAAGGTTCCTAGTTTCAAATGCCTTAAGGACAAATATACATCAATTACATCCCAACATGTTCCTTAGAGACAAAGGACTTGGGTAAAGTCCATACATACACATTTAATATCACCCGGCTAAACAAAATGGTACCACAACATGTCACATAATCCATAACATAACCCTTGCAGTTAGAGTGGCCTCTTACCCTTATCCAAACTTGAAAAAGGTGGAAAGAAAATAAAATGAGCTCGACAGCTCAATGAGTAAACCATGTCATAGGGTGTTAATATAATAATTTCATAAGATAAACAGTTTAAAAGAGGTAAATTACAATGAGTCCCATAAACAACAACTTGTTCAAGCTACCTTACTTGTTCCAAGCTCCATACACATGTGGTCTACATGACTCCACTATCAAAGATTTGCATTTAACTATATCATGACACAAAAGAAATAATTGTATGTACTTTTCGTGGGTTAGTCCCCTCACATCAATTCGGCTCGTTATACACATCAAGTGACATTTTAGTTTGACACAAGCATTATCAATCATGTATGCAACTTGACAGTTCACTTTTAGATATCATTCAATCTAAGTGAAATTTCCCCGCCTTCCACCTCCTACCGGCTCCCGCACGGCCCCTTCCTCCTTATATATATATTCATATAAAACATATAAGTTTCCCCGTCTTCCCCCCTCCTACCGGCTCCCGCACGGCCCCTTCCTCCTTATATATATATACATATACATGTGTCAAATCCCCGTCTTCCCCCCTCCTACCGGCTCCCGCACGGCCCCTTCCTCCTATATATATAAATGCATCATGCGAGTTTAAGTTATGATATTCATACTAAGCAATCTAAACTAACTTACATGTCATGCCCAAAATGATGTGCAACAATAAAGAAACATGCACTTGGGTTTCCCAAAATCATGGTAACGCCATCATGCGCCACTTCCAACCCCGTATGAACATATGCATCATCCACATGTACTCACTAGTACACAACATAATGTTATAACATAAAGAGGGATTATTCTCCATGTACTCTTGTGAACATAAAGTAAGCTTCATGTTTATATCATATCTACATCGAATCGACTATCATGATATTAACCAAGAAAGATAGCGAAATAACTTGATAAATTGGCTCAATAGGCATACATAATATACTAGAACATGAGTTCTACACATGCATATCATAACGATGTAATGTAGAGACATAATAAGCATATAATACCCCTTGCATTTCAATTAACCTAAAGTTAATTACCAAACAGCGAATTTAAGATGCTAAATCACCTTATTTAAGTTTAATTAGTGAGCTAAAACATGTATATCACACATTCATCTCATCACAACATGATATAGGGGCACAATAATTAAGTAATACTCATTTATTTCCATCTAGTGTAAGGATATCACAAAAACAGCAAATACTACCATTGTGGGGCACCTACACAGATTCAAAGTTCTAATTTTTCGAGCATTAATAGAAAAACATAACCCTAATAGTTAGGTTTACTCACAATGGATTTCAGATCCGAAATCAGTGGGTTAGCCTTCAGGAAATGTCTACTTTGCAGAGCTAGATCTCTCTCCCAGTTCACCAGGAATCTTCTCCCCAAAGATCGGGCCCTCCCTCCCCAAAATGCCGCGGAATCTCCTTTTATGCCGCGGTTCTGCGGCAAAGTAGCAGCGCCCCGCGTGCCGCTGCTGCTCTGCTTGCTGCGCGCGCGTGTCTCCTCCTTCCCTCTGGTGGAGTCTTGATTCAGAATTGAGAGAGGCTAGGATTTAGGGCTAGAGAGGGTATACCTTCCAATTCTAGAGAGGAGATGAAATGGAGGATTTAGGGTTTCAAGTTCTTCACAAATGAGAGGGAAAAATTGCAGAATTTGGGAGAGGAAATCTGCAGAATTTTTGGGAGAGGAAGATGAAGAGGCAAGCTTGGTAGTCAACCCCTTGGAATTGCAAGTAACTAGGTGGGGTTCTCTCATGATGCCACTTGGCCAAGACCCCTCTCAAGGTGCCACATGGAAACCCAAATCTCAAGAGATCTTAGCCCTTTAATCTTCCCCCTAATGCATACTTACCACTAAAAAGGTATTAGGATAAGCTTGGTGATTAAGGGGATATGAAGGATTATGTTCACATTTTCTTTTACCAATGCTTAAGTCATAAATTTGCCCAAAATACATGTACATAAGCCTTCATGCTAATCATCTTTAGTCACCACAATCAAATAGTTAATAAAAACTTTGAAAAGGGAAGTGGGTCTATTAATTAAGTTCAATTTGTTGACATAGAATTATGGAGGGTGACTACTTCTATATAATGCCTTAACCAAAAATTCTTAATATTTAAGGTGAGGAGAAATTAGGTACAATAAAATTTTGGTTGTTACAAGTTATGATCCTACTCATTCCCGTAATCCGATAATTATGTTAATAAGCCATAAAAAAGGGATAACTTGCACAGGGAATGGGAGGAAGTGATGGATGCCAGTATGGTGCCTTGCTTATAGTAATGGAATACCAAAACTGACGATTCGTGTTAGGGGGATTTCAGGCCCCCAGAAGATGCGTGTTAGGGGGATTTAAGGCCCCCAATGGTTGTGTCCCGGGCGGACGGGAACTACTATAAGTATGAGCTATCAGTTCTCCATCAGCTTCCAATAACCAATCTCGACTTGCTTATATATGGATGTATGTGTGTTGGGATGTACACCAGGACACATACCTAGATATATGGGTCGGACGAGTAATAATAATAATATGCCACGATGATAACTTGTTATGTTGCTCTGTAAACTTGGTTATACCACTTGTCTCGTTACAATTTCTTTCATCGGGTTTTACATCGGAATTCTGGTTTATGAGCATTACTATGTTATACTTGCTCACATCCTGTTTTACCACCTGTGTTCTATTCTATCAGTCTCCTGCTCTTGTCGTATTATACCATATGTTTGCTTATCTATGCTCGCCACCTGGCTTTCATATCACCACTCGCCTGAGGAGTTCTGACTCCTCTGGATCCTCATGTCCAGGTCTCGGAGCTTGGACCGATGGGGATTCTTCCTGTTGAGGACCAAGCTTACTTTTGCGGAGCAGACAGACCAGCCATAGATCCAGTCCCATCCTTGCTCCCCCTTGTTGGCTCGCGGCTTCTCCAGTTATCTCGTGAGCGCCCTTTTGTACTGTTCATATATGTACATTCTCTTTGTATCCTCGCATTTGCGCCTAACAGGTGATGTAATATTATTGTAATATTTATCACCTCTGGTGATAACTTTGTAATTGTACTCATATGTTGGAATGTATAATGCACCACTGGCTTCCGTACTCTGATTCTTGCCTGTACTGATGCTAGGCGTATATACGTGAGGGTATTTCCGACCTTCGTATATACGTCGCAGTAACGTCTCCGTACCAGCAGGATCGGGGCGTTACACAAGTTCTGGTTTTCTGCAGTTCTTATTTTTCAGAACTGACAAGAGCCGGTCGACCATTCGGGTCGACCGACGTACACGCTGTGCATGTGTGTCCGTCGGCCGACCGTTCGGGTCGATCGGGGCACTTACAGTGCTCTCTGTTTGTTCGGGTCGACCGGGGCGGTCGACCGTAGTCCCCCAACGGTCAAAAATATGACCGTTGGCAGTCGACCGGCCCGGTCGACCGGCAGCTGTCAGAAATTCTGACAGACTCCAACAGCTCTATTTTTCTGACAGATTTTGTTAGGATCTCACCCCAACGAATCTCTCTTGCTGTTTTACCCAGTTTTTCAACCCCTATATATAGTGGGTCACTTCAACATGATAAGACAACCAATTTACAAATCAATTTTCACATCAATTCTTTCAAGCTTTTATTTGAGAAAAGATTTTCAAAGCCAAAATTTCCATACACCCATTTGAAGCCTATACCTCTACTTCTCTCTAGATTTTGCACTACACAATCCCAAATTTCTACATCTACATATTGGTTATAGGATTGTGCAAGTGAGCTATTTTGTGATCAAGTGTGATCATTTTCTTCTTGAGTGAAGTTGTAGAGGCATCGGCCTCAAGGCGAGCTAGTGTGCTCCGGGTGGTGTTGCGGCATCACAAGTGATCGGACAAGTGTGTCCTTGTATTGGAGATCCGGTGGGATCAACAATAGTGGAAATCCTTCAAGTGTGAAGGCGGGGACGTAGAGCGTGGCTCGAACCTCGGAAACATATACTTGTGTTTGCGCTTGCTCGAATTTTCTCTAAACTCAAACTCCTTTATTTCTTGCAATTCTATTGTGTTTATTATTGCTAGTCCTTTAATTTGTGCAAGTTGTTAGTAGAATTTTTAATTCCGCATTGTTGCAATATTTCATATAGCCATCACCTATTCAGCCCCCTAGGTGATTTCAACTTGGTGGTCACAGACGAGTGGACTTTATAGTCAATAGTTCTAAGATTAATCTCTTGCATTCTCAATATGAGAATTTTTCATTAATGAAGATAAATCTATTGATGACATGACTACCAAGTTCACTAAAATTACAAATGATCTTGCTTCTTTAGGTGATGAGATTGACAATGACCGAAAGGTGAGGAAGGTGATTCGTGTACTTCTACCACCTTGGGAGGTCAAGTCTACAACATTGAAAAAGCTTAATAACAAAAAGGAGATGGATCTCATTGGTCTCATTTGGAATCTAAAAACCCATGCGATGGAAAGAAAGTCTAGAGAGGAGAAAGCACTCCCAAAAGAAGAAGACACTTGCTTTTAAATCCAAACCTACCATCTCCAAGATGAAGATGGTGATCAAGACGATGATGAAGATTTATCCCTTCTTGTAAAGAATTTTAGAAGAATGTATAACCAAGCAAAATTCAACAACTAAAGAAGATGGCAAGAGAAGGAGGAAAAGAAAATAGTCTGCTACAATTACTAGAAGTCCGGACATGTCATTGTCGATTGCCTGGATACTAAGAGAAAACCCTCTACCTCCAAGAAGCACTACAAAAGGAAGGCCTTAAAGGCTACATGGGATTCGGAGAGAGACTCTGAAGAAGAGGTGAACATAACTAATACGTGTTTCATGGCAAATAAGAACACACCAAGGTAACATTCGAATCTTCTCTTGATGATCGTGAATTATCCATGAATGAATTGGGTGGAGTTTTTGAAAAACTTTCCAATAACTACGATTTTCATAAAAAGAAGTATTTGAAAATGAAAAGGAAAATAAAGTTCTTCAAAATAAATTAGTTGTCATTTCCAAAGAAAAAGAAATTTTACCTTCCACTCTTGAAAAGACACAAAAGGATTTTGATGCACATAAAATCTCTTGCAAAGCTAAATTTTCTATCATTGATGAAAATGAGATTTCCACTTTGAAAAATAAAATCAACACTTTGAGCAATGTTTTGAAAAATATGAATTTGACAAAACTAGATTAGAATCCATGTTTTCAAAGAGGCAAACTCATAGGAAATCACACACTCGTCATGTTTCACACTCTCACAATCATGCTCACACACAAATTGAATAACATACTCATTATACCACTCATGCACATACTCATCATGTCCACGCACATCATGCATTTTTATATACGAAGGTGTATACATGTATCTATTGTGACCGCTTATGTCATTTGGCTAAGTTTTGTTATGACAAATTGAATGCATTAAATAATCATGTTTGGATTTGAAAACTAACATTTTAGGACTCAAAAAAATTTTGGTACCAAAATCAACTGCTACTTTACATGATATGGGTACACACCAAGGCTCCAAGACTCAAGGAGCGGTGGTACCTTGATAGTGGTTGCTCAAGGCACATGACTTGGGATATCAACAACTTTGCAGCCCTATCAAGGTATCATGAAGGTGGCACCGTCACCTTTGGGGATGAGTCAAAGAGCAAAATCACTGGTATAGTTAATATCAAGATTGGTTCATCTCTTTTAATTGAAGATGTTGTTTTAGGAGATGGACTTAAACATAATCTATTAAGTATTAGTCAATTGTGTGACAAATACTTAAGGATTATTTTTATGACTCTACTTGTGATATTTTAGAAAAGAAATCTAATAATTGTGTTCTTTTCAATTTACGTGAAAATAATATTTATATGATTGACATGTTAAATTTAAAATGCAATGACACTTTTTTGAATGCTTTTAATGAAGATTCATGGTTATGGCATAGGAGACTAAGGCATATTTCGTTTGATCATCTATCCCGAATTAATTCTAAGAAATCGGTAAAAGGTATTTCTAGTTTGAAATTTGAAAAGGACCGTTTGTGATATGTGCCAACTTAGGAAACAAATCAAGTCCACTTTCAAATCAATCAAGAAAATCATGAAATCTAGACCTCTAGATTAATACATATGGATTTGTTTGGTCCAACTAAAACCAAAAGTCTTACTGGTAACCGTTTTATTTTTTGTTTTAGTTGATGATTTCTCTTTTCAGAAAATAAAGATGAAACTTTTTCAGATTTTCATACTTTTTAGGGAAAAAAGTTAAAAAAGAAAAGGATTTTTTGATTTTACGCATAAGGAGTGATAGAGATGGTGAGTTCATCAACTATTCTTTTATCACTTATTGTAAAGAAAATGAAATTAAATATGAATTATCTTGTCCTAAAATTTCACAACAAAATGGAGTCGTTGAAAGGAAGAATTGTACTCTTTAAAAATGGCTAGGATAATGATTTGTAGACTCCCTCAATATTTATGGGTTGAGGCCATAAACACTTCATGTTATATTAGAAATAGAATTTATTTTTGTAAAAATTCAAATAAAATTCCATTTGAGATTTACTATTTTAGAAAACAAAATGTTCCCTATTTTAAAGTTTTTGGTTGCAAATATTTTGTTTTAAATGCCAAAGGTTACTTAGGTAAATTTGACCCAAAATTTTTTAAATCTATCTTTGTTGGTTATTCTAACACTTGTAAAGCATATAGGGTCTTCAATAAGTCAGCTATGACTATTGAGGAGTCTATGCATGTGAAGTTTGAAGATTCTAACTCTTTTGTAAAAGAATATTGTAGAGATTGATTCTTTAGGTGAAAACTTTAAAAATATTTTCATAATAGACTTACCGGCTCAAGAAGAGGATGACAAGAAAAAGGATGACACTAATGCCAAACATCATAACATTGAAGTTAAGCCAACTCAACCACATCCAAAGGATTGGAGATATACTACAAATCATCCCAAAGACCTCATCATAGGTGATGTATCCAAAGGTATAACTACTCGCTCTAAACTTCATGATTTATGTGACTATTTTGCATTCATTTCCCATATTGAGCCCAAAACATCTGCGAAGTCGAGGGAGACTCATAATGGTTGCTTGCCATGCAAGAAGAGCATAATTAATTTTAGCGCATCCAGGTTCGACAACTTGTTCTTAGGCCCCATGATAGACCAACTATTTGTACTTAATGAATTTTTAGAAATAAGTTGGATGAGTCGAGAAATATTATTTGGAATAAAACTAGGTTAGTGGTCCAAGGTTACATCCAAATAGATGGAATCAATTTTGAGAAAATCTTTGCACCTGTTCACAGTTCGAAAGTCATGAAAAACTCCATCGTCATTTACACCACGTACAAATTTTAGAAAATCTTTTTAACGAAAGTGTGTAGTGGCAAGTATACGGTCGAATTCACAGAGATTTGTTTCTGAAAATCTAGTATTAAAAATCAAATTTTTATCTTACTCTAGTTGAAAATTCCTTTAAAGAAAGGTGTAATGTTGGTTTTAAAAACTAAAGAATTCTAAACACAAAAATAAATTAAGAAAGGCAAAGAAAGTATGAGAAAACAGAAATTAAAAGAGTACTAACCTTGTGCGAAGATCAATTAAAGAAGGTGATGAAGAAATAACCTAAGAGTTTGAGATGAAGGGAAGAGGAAGATGAAAAATCGGTGACTTTATTCCTTGTCATCGCCTTGATATCTCCCTCCTCCAAATGATGCTGAAATTAAAAGAACTAATAAAAAAATAGAAAAAACATGCATAAGATTAGTGACAAATTCATGAAATCAAGCATGCAATTAAAAGAAGGGAACAACATAAAAAAAGACGAGAAAATTAAAAAAAAAAACAAAGATTGAATGCTACAAGATCTTATAGAAGAACTCTGAATTTTATTCAATAATCATCAATTACAAAATTCTTGATCTTCTCTATCTCACATTACGATACTCAAAACTCTCATTTTCTGGCGTTTTAGCTCTCTGGTGTAACCCTCTCTCTCTCTGTATACAAGTATTTATAGGAGATTACAGATAAGGGAAAGTGTAGAGAGATAGGGGAGAAAACGCTCCCCCTAATTCAACAGAAAGTCCGCGAAAACGCAGCTTTTGTCGTATTTTCACAGCTGAATCCTAGCCATTGGGCCAGGATTTGGGGGCGTATCTCCATCCATCTGTCCTCTATCATTCTGTGCTTCTGGATATTGAATCTCAGCTCCGTATTTGACAATATATTCTTTTATCCTCAGCGAAACCCAATAGGGTCTTCACAAATTCCAATTTTCCTTTGAATTTATATAGTATTATCTTATCTGGTAGATCTAATCTTTAGATAACATAGCCTCTAAATCCTCTGAATTTGAGTCGATCTCCATTTGATTTTAACTTTTGAATTTATTTCGATAGGATTCATGTTTATCTTCTCTTTATTTTATCCTACATGGATTAGGACATTAAGACAAGTTATTTGCAAGCTTTATTACAGAATATATGTAGAAATGTAATAATTTTTATGCAATATATATGTCCAAACATACCGGCACACTTATCTTTTGCTCGTCCTCGAGCAAAACAAAACTAACTAAGGTTTTTATCGGACAACTTTCGCAGGTCAGGCGATTGCACTTAGCATGTGCAACAAGCCTTTAACCTCTAGGTTACCCTTGGAGGAGGAGTTGTAATCTTCTGAGGGTTTTTAATGGATTACACCTACAAAATCCACAAAAAAAGAAATAAATTGTTAGTATTTTTGAAAGTGCATTTTGAAAAGAAGAGAAAATATTTGAAGTGCTTTTACAAGAATTAAGCAACTTGTAAGTTATAGGAGCATCGAACTATTCATCCCTAGACTTAACCACTATTCAAATATTTGTTATAAATCAAGGTTAGGAATAAAATTATATTCTCATCTAGTCTATTAATTTACCGTAAATTATATGCATCTTGTGATCGTAAATATTTTGACTAAGAGTTCTTCAACTCTAATTCTTATACCTTATTCTGTACATATTAGTGATAATATTTTTTAGCTCGCTTAGGGTTTCTAATTTGCCTATGTAACTAGCCTCAGTCGGTAACTCCCAAACCAGACGGCCAAACCGGACAGTTTTAGGGCACCAGGTGAGAAAATACCTCAAGGACTTAGGACTCGAGCAAAGAAGGTCACAAGATTAAGGATTTATTTGGTGATATGAACCACTTTTATGCGTGAATAATTATGCTTTATGAGGCACAAAAATCCAACTTAATCAGAGGATTCTTATAATATATAATATTTTTTTCTTTTTCTCTCTTTTTTGTAAGGCATAAGGATCTTTGTTTTTAAACCCTAAGTGTGTAAGTATATAAAAGATATATATTTTATCAAGGTAAAAATCATGACTAAAATACTTTTTCAATTTTTCTTCCAATCCCCCGAAATCAAAGAAATGTTCTTATTTCAACCAAGTATAAGAAATCCTATTCTCTTATTCCTTAAAATTAACTTAAATTCTTGCAAAAATAGTTCAAAATGTTTTTGTTTTTTTAATTTTTTTTTTGTAGAAGACCTAAAAGAAAACCTATGTTAGAACCTTCCCCCACACTTATCTCATGCATTATCATTAATGCATGAATGAATGCATGACATGCTACAAATGTAAGTGAAAAACACCTAGAGGGGGGGTGAATAGGTGTAAGTGCTAATCTAAGAACTAAATGCGCTAAATGCGGAAGCTAATGCAAATTTTGCACAAACTTAATATAACACGACAAATGTAGTCGAATCCCCGTGAAGGGCTCTGGACTAACTCCTCTTGATTCCCCTTTAATGGGTTGAGGTGCTATGTGAAGCTCTTGTTGGTTAAGTATAAGTTAGGCACACACACAAGCAAGCCAAGCATATAAGGATGAATAGCAATATGAAATAATGCAAGGCAACACAAGCAAGCATGATGATATGATATGAATGATGCTTTGCACAAATAAACAAGAGAGAGTTAAGAGACAATGGATCAAACGCAAACACAAAGATATGTTTCGAGGTTCGAGCCCCTAGCTCTACGTCCCCGCCTTCACCGAGAAGGATTTCTAATCCACTATACTCCCACCGAGGGAACCTCTACCGAAGAGGATTTGTTACAACAAAGGAGTACTGAACTCCTCTCTCAATACAAACACCACCTCACACAAGAGGGGTAGGCCCGTAGCCAAATACAACCAACAACCAACACCTCTACCGAAGAGGGTTACAAACCAAACTCCACCTCTCACTAGAGGGAGCAAACCAATCACCCGATCACCTCTACCAAAGAGGGATACACAAAGAACAAGGGTGTTTACAACTTAGAGGTTCAACAACCTCAAACAATCTCTTTTTCTCTCTTTTCCACAAAACAAAGATCCTAAATAGATTAGGATAGAAGATATAGCTCAAGTGTGGAAATCAAGGTGTTTTTGGAAACAAGCAACAAAGAAAATACTTGAAAAAACTCTTGTAAAAGATAGAGAATGAAAACCAATACAAATATCCCAAATTCCTATTTTCATTGATTTTCCAAAACCCTTGAAAAACAATTAAGATGAAAACCTTTTAGCACAAAAAAAAACTCTTTTCAAAACTTGTTTAAAACACTGAAGAAGTCAGGAATTTTTCGCTCTAAAAATCTTAACTAAAACCCCCAAGAGTTGGGGTATTTATAGCCCAAACAGAAAACTAGCCGTTAGGCTGATGTGGCAGCCTGACAGGCTAACGGTCGACCGGCCCGGTCGACCGCCAACGGTCAGAAATGTGACCGTTGGGCAACCACGGTTGACTGGCCCGGTCGACCCAAACAAACAGAGAGCACTGCTCTCAGACCCAGTCGACCCGGACGGTCGACCGTCCAAAGTCTGCCAAACGTGCACAGATTTGTGCACGTCGGTCGACCGACCTGGTCGACCGACTTCACCCAAGTCGACTAGGTCAGTTAACTAGTCGACTGATTGAAGCCTGGAACAGAAATCAGGGTCAGAAAAACAGTTTAAAAATATTTTGAAAAATCTTTTAACACTTCTAAAAATCACCAAAACTTGTTTTAACATTTTATATTAAAACACAAACAAGTGATAAAAATTTCAAGACATATATTAATCATATCAATTCATTTTTGAGTCTTGCAAATTTTATCAAAAACAACACTTGTATTTTTATCAAACTTGATTTTTCAATACATGAATAGGAAAGTCAAAATAAGTTTGTATAAGTCATTTAAGCATGTATGTATAACTAGAATACATCTACTATACATATAAACCATGTAAACTTGTTTTGATCAATCTATTCATGAAAACCAATTCCAAAACATGAAAATGTGTGTGTTTGTGCACTTGAGCATATCAACTATACTAAGCTTTACAAATGGATCTAAACACACTAAACACTAAACTAGGATACCTAAGTCTTCTTGATGATCTTCATCTTCAAGGCGACTCGATCCACAAACACCGTGATCCATGAGCTAGGCAAGGTATGATCTTGATGCTTTGGCCCTGGAATCACCACGAAAAGCTTCTAAACACCTTTGTTGAAGCTAATCACCAACTAATATCTTGCTAATGATCTGAAACTTAAAATCACCAGTATATTAGTAAACATAATTACATGAGTTAATCATCATCAAAACTAGGGTGGAAAGCCTTTGGGCGAACAATCTCCCCCTTTTTGATGATGACAAAACTCATGGAGTTATATATGCATGGATTAAAGTTAAGCTTCAAAGAAGCTCCCCCTTAACTCATGCATAAACAAATAAACAAAAGATATGCAATAAATGTACATAAACATGTATGCATCAACATGCATAAAACACATAAACATATTCTAGAAGCTCTAGATACCAATTAAATTAATAAAATATTAACAAAAACACTAGATGCTCTAGATGCCAATAAAACTTAATATATGCAAAAACATAAGTATGCATATAAAAACATGTACCAATCATGCATAGAATAATTTGTGTTTTATATGCATGTTAAACTCTCAAATAATTCTCCCCCTTTTTGTCAATCATCAACAAATGGGTAAACAATCAAAACAATAAATGAGGGGTAAAAAAAATTTTCTCCCCCTTTTTGTCAATCAAAACAATAAAACAATGTTCTCCCCCTTTTTGTCTAAAAACAAAAACAAGGTCAATAAGGGTGACAATCAATTAGGATATCAATTGAAAATATGTCAATGAAGCATCTTGATACCAATTGAAAATAAACAAAGATCAATAAATGTTATATGCTATATACATTCATGAAGAGGAAGACGCTAAGTTAGCTTCCCTACACATATGCATTACATGAAAGAGGGATGTTAAGCCCTAATTCACATAACACACATTATGTAATGAATAAGAGGAGATGTGAAGCTCCCCCTACACACGTGTACCACATAAAGAAGAGATGTTAAGCTCTTCAATACAAGATACACTCATCATGAATCTATATGTGGAAGAGATGTTAAGCTCTCCTTGCATATAGTCAATATAAATCAAAACTTTTGTATATTTCTTTAAACATAAATTTTAGATACCAATTTAAAACACAAGACATCTTGATATCAAAAGATAGTATTTTTCTTTTTAAGCCAAATAAACAATTGAAATGACTATTTTTTTATCATAAAGTAAGGGAGTGGAAATACAAGTACCAATTGAAATATGAAAAACGAATTTTCTCCCCCTTTATGAAATACCAACAAAAATTATGCGTAGGCTTGTAATAAGATAAAAATTGAAAACTAAATCAATTGAAATAAAGTTGAAGTTCAAGCTCTAGCATAAAAACATATATGTGTATGAAAAATAGAATGAGTACCAATCACTAATAGATGATACCAATTGAAAATATACATACACAATAAACATATGAGTATACAAAAAGATCAAAATGATACCAATTGAAAGAGTTCAATGATACCAATTGACATAACAATAAGTTCAAGTGTATACATCATATTACAATACCTCCCAATCAAGGTTCAAGTTTTAAATGATTTTCATTTTAAAGCATACGTGAACATGATCTCCCATCCAACCTCCCATCGATGGTAGGGGTTTTCAAAAGTAGATTTAAAATAAGCTTTGTTTGAAAAACTCTACCAAAATGAAGAATACCGTAACTAGTTAAATGGAAAATCTTTTAAAACTAGTACGAAATCCTTCAAGTAAGGAATAAACTAAAATAGTTTTTCATAAAACATGAAATCCACATGATAGTCAACACTCAAGTCAATGAAGCATAAATATGACTCATGAAAAAAAACATGAGTAAATAAGAAATGTGAGTGTACAAATACAATGTGAAGAACATGATCATGAAAATATGCAATTTTGCTCAATATTCCTTGAAACAAGAAAACATGAAAATCGTTAAAACTTATTTAATTTTCAAGGTATATGTATGTCCTATACAAATTAAAGTGTACATACATATCCAAACACATGAGTCCACAAAGATATATGCATGAAGGCACGTGGCTCAAAAAGGATGTATATGTATAACAATAATTTGGATAAAATGGACATATACATGAAGTTAAACAAAAACACATGGAAACATAAAAAAAGCTAAATTTTTTTATTAAAACAAATTTTCATATCAAGGCATATGTATGTTTTGTCAACACAAGAAGTATACATACATATCCCTAAATACAATTGAGTCCATATATATAGATTTGCATGAAAAGCAAATGACTCAAGGGGTATACATGTATATCTTAAAGTTTGGCAAAATAGACATATACATGAAATGAAAACTCATGATCATAAAACAAATCCACAAATAGGATACAAGTTTAAAATGTATGAATCATCAAAATTAGACTATACTAGCACATCTAATGGGTTCAAATAAGCATTCAAGCTCAAACATATATAGATTTATTTGTGGCCCACTATATGCTCAAGTATAAATCCTAATCTTAATGAAAACTAACATTCAACACATATTCAAAACATGAAGCATCAAAAACAAGATAAAGATCAACATGATAAACTAAAATATGATTCTATGTAAATTCACATGTATTAGATTCATGATGTACGTTATAGCTTAAACAAATACAGAACACAAAATAATAATCCATATTAAACATGAGTGTCTCAAATACTACACATGTATATCAAGAATCTAATTAACATGGCATTTTCATACTAATCACTAAACAATGAAACATGCTATAAACAATGAATATTAAAAGCATGTAAACAATAAGGAGTTAGAGATTCGATACCAAAAAATGAGGGCACCGCTCTAGTTCTCCAAATCAAGGTGGTCATCTCCACCAAACCTTCCCTTGAAAGTGATGCATCCAATTGATTTCTATGAAGCTCGGAACGCATCCACTCCAAGGTACGGCAACTCTCACATCTTGCAAGAGCCCACACCTACATTAAACAAAGGAGGGGTGGTCTTTGGTACCCATATCTTCTTGGTCCATGGGGTTAGTACCTTCTCTAACCCAAACAAACTTATTTACTAAATTCTCAACATGTATTCTATCATAGCAAAATTTAGCAAGGTGGCCCTTACATCCACAATGTGTACAAGTGTACACATGAGCATACATGTGATGGGTGTGTCCGTGAGGAGCATGTGTATGCCGTGGAGGGTGTGCATGCATAAAGGATGGAACTTATTTCTTTCGAACCAAGGTTTCCAAACGTGAGTGGTTCATGGCATATTGGCTCATAGTGGAGCCCAAACAATCAACCTTCTTCAAACAAATATCATCATTAATCTTAGAAGAAAAAGTGTGGCATGCAATAGGTGAAGTGTGTGATACTACCCTAGCATGACAAACATGTGAAGCAATATCATTTTTCAAAGATTTATTTTTATTTAAACAAATTTCTAATTCTTTTGAAACAAATTCAATTTCTCTTTCCAAAGAATCATTATCTCTTAAAACACATTCAATTTTTGAAGACAAAATATTATTATTTTTCAAAATAGTTTCACAATCATTTTTAGTTTTCAAAAATTTATTTTCTTTAAGTGCAAGATCAAGTTGAGATTTTATGAATCCCTTTCATTAGCAATCTCCTCTTTCTCTTGCAAAATACAATCAAGTCTAGAATGCAAACAATTATTCTCTTTTTCAAGGCCTAGACTTTTCTTTTTCAAAATTTTATATTTTTCAATCAATTTTTCACAAACAATAGATAGTTCTTCATTCAAAGCATGGGGATCAACATAATCATTTGAAGAACTAGCACAATCATCATTATCTAAGTGGGATTCCGAATGTACCTCAAGGGAGTCATTCCCTTGGATCGTATAGCATTGTTGCGGCTCGGATTCATCTCCACTAGATTCCTCTTCTTGTTGGATAGGCAATTGAAGCTTGGAGGAGGTGGTGGTTGTCAAGATATTCCACACTGCAAAGGCGGAATCAATGTTAGAAACACGCAAAAGATATTCTTTAGGAAGTGTGCTTCTAATGGCCTCTAGGGCTTGCGCATTGGCCCTATATGCTTGCTATCACTAAGGAAGGATTCCTTGGTAATGGCAAGGTGAACCTTATAACCTAGGGTTTGTAGGTAAATGGCCATCCTAGTCTTCCAAACAACAATGTTGGAAGGGTCAAAACTAGGTGGGGTCATGAAGTCCATGGTAAACTATATGTGTGTGCAAACAAGCAAATGCAAACAATAGGTTAGCAAACAAATGGATCTCACTCCTAGGATGTTAAGCCTAAGTATCAGGAGCACTTGCTCTGATACCAATTGAAAAACACCTAGAGGGGGTGAATAGGTGTAAGTGCTAATCTATGAACTAAATGCGCTAAATGCGGAAGCTAATGCAAATTTTGCACAAACTTAATACAACACAACAAGTGTAGCCGAATTCCCCGTGAAGGGCTCTGGACTAACTCCTCTGGATTCCCCTTTAATGGGTTGAGGTGCTATGTGAAGCTCTTGTTGGTTAAGTATAAGTCAGGCACACACACAAGCAAGCCAAGCATATAAGGATGAATAGCAATATGAAATAATGCAAGGCAACAGAAGCAAGTATGATGATATGATATGAATGATACTTTGCACAAATAAACAAGAGAGAGTTAAGAGACAATGGATCAAACGCAAACACAAAGATATGTTTCGAGGTTCGAGCCCCTAGCTCTACGTTCCCGCCTTCACCGAGAAGGATTTCTAATCCACTATACTCCCACCGAGGGAAGCTCTACCGAAGAGGATTTGTTACAACAAGGGAGTACCAAACTCCTCTCTCAATACAAACACCACCTCACACAAGAGGGGTAGGCCCGTAGCCAAATACAACCAACAACCAACACCTCTACCGAAGAGGGTTACAAACCAAACTCCACCTCTCACTAGAGGGAGCAAACCAATCACCCGATCACCTCTACCAAAGAGGGATACACAATGAACAAGGGTGCTTACAACTTAGAGGTTCAACAACCTCAAACAATCTCTTTTTCTCTCTTTTCCACAAAACAAAGATCCTAAATAGATTAGGATAGAAGATATAGCTCAAGTGTGGAAATCAAGGTATTTTTGGAAACAAGCAACAAAGAAAATACTTGGGAAAACTCTTGTAAAAGATAGAGAATGAAAACCAATACAAATATCCCAAATTCCTATTTTCTTTGATTTCCAAAACCCTTGAAAAACAATTAAGATGAAAACCTTTTAGCACAAAAAAACTCTTTTCAAAACTTGTTTAAAACACTGAAGAAGTCAGGAATTTTTAGCTCTAAAAATCTTAGCTAAAACCCCCAAGAGTTGGGGTATTTATAGCCCAAACAGAAAACTAGCCGTTAGGCTGATGTGGCAGCCTGACAGGCTAACGGTCGACCGGCCCGGTCAATCGCCAACGGTCAGAAATGTGACCGTTGGGCAACCACGGTCGACCGGCCCGGTCGACCCAAACAAACAGAGAGCACTGCTCTCAGACCCGGTCGACCCGGACGGTCGACCGTCCAAAGTCTGCCAAACGTGCACAGATTTGTGCACGTCGGTCGACCGACCCGGTCGACCGACTTCACCCAAGTCGACTAGGTCAGTTGACTAGTCGACTGATTAAAGCCTGGAACAGAAATCTGGGTCAGAAAAACAGTTTTAAAATATTTTGAAAAATCTTTTAACACTTCTAAAAATCACCAACACTTGTTTAACATTTTATATTAAAACACAAACAAGTGATAAAAATTTCAAGACATATATCAATCATATCAATTCATTTTTGAGTCTTGCAAATTTTATCAAAAACAAAACTTGTATTTTTATCAAACTTGATTTTTCAATACATGAATAGGAAAGTCAAAATAAGTTTGTATAAGTCATTTAAGCATGTATGTATAACTAGAATACATCTACTATACATATAAACCATGTAAACTTGTTTTGATCAATCATTCATGAAAACCAATTCCAAAATATGAAAACGTGTGTGTTTGTGCACTTGAGCATATCAACTATACTAAGCTTTACAAATGGATCTAAACACACTAAATACTAAACTAGGATACCTAAGTCTTCTTGACAATCTTCATCTTCAAGGCGACTCGATCCACAAACACCGTGATCTATGAGCTAGGCATGGTATGATCTTGATGCTTTGGCCCTGGAATCACCACGAAAAGCTTCTAAACACCTTTGTTGAAGCTAATCACCAACTAATATCTTGCTAATGATCTGAAACATAAAATCACAAGAATATTAGTAAACATAACTACATGAGTTAATCATCATCAAAACTAGGGTGGAAGGCCTTTGGGCCAACAGTAAGAATGTGAAGGGTAGATAGTACCTGATGAGAACGAGTGAATGTCATCCATCATTTCCTAGTTAAGAGAAAAAAATACAAAAACTACAATATATAAATGGATCCCTAGTGTAGATCAATCCTGATAAATAGGATCTTTTAGAAGGATATCCTCCACTTCTGGGCTCAAATACTCACGATATGGTTTTAAACGATGGCCATTAACTTGAAAAATGGTACCATCCATGGAATTATGGACATCAACTGCACTATATGGGTACACATTATGAATAATGTAGGGACCGGTCCAACGAGATTTCAGTTTTTTCGGAAAGAGATGTAAATAGGAATTGTAGAGGAGGACTTTATGTCTTGGCTAGAAATCTTTTTGAATATAACCCTATCATACATCATCTTTATATGATTCTTGTACCATTTTGACCACTTATACGCATCATTCCTTATCTCTTCAAGCTCATCCAGTTGAAGTTTTCTAGACTCTTCTGCCTTGTGTAGATCAAAATTTAAGCGTTTGATTGCCCAATATGCCTTGTGTTCTAACTCGACAGGAAGATGCCAAGCCTTGTCATAAACTAACCTATATGGAAACATTCCAATAGGAGTCTTGCATGCAATTTTGTATGCCCGTAAGGCATTAGTCAGGCGAAGAGACTAATCTTTTCCAGTGATGTTCACAGTTTTTCTCTAGAATGGTCTTGATGGTTCGATTGGAAACTTCTACTTGGCCTCTAGTCTGGGGTGATAAGGGGTGGCTACTCTATGTTTGACATAATATTTTCTCGTTAAGGCTTTAAATGTATGATTTGAAACTTTTTGGGTACAACTTTTACTGGACGAACCCACTGACTATCAGAGATAAGGTAAATGATAACTGCATCTAATAATTTTATTACCTCCGCTCTCACCACCTCTTTCAAAATAGGGTTTTAACACCTTTGTGGTTCTTTCAAGGTCTTGGCATTCTCTTCGAGATGAATTTGGTGCATCATGACAAAGGGGGTAATTCTTTTGATGTATGCTATGGTCCAGTCTATGGCTTCCTTGTGTTCTCCAAGAATATCTAGCAACTTCTCTTCTTGGTCCTTGTCTAAATGAGACGAAATGATCATAGGCAAGGTTTATGACTCACCTAGGAAGGCATATTTTAACGTATCAGGTAAAGGCTTGAGCTTCAACTTGGGAGGCTCGACGATTAATGGAACATGAATGGATGTTGGCAATGCAAGGGTTCTACGTGAAGTCTCCATAATTTGTGTCCATAATGGGAACAGAATCTAACAATACGTTGACCTCTTCTATAGATCCCTCAATGTCAAAATTCAATTCAAAATTAGCCAAGCATTTCTCCAAGGGGTCTTCATAGCAAGACTCCTTAAAGGTGTGATTGACCGATACATTAATCATGTTGACCTCCTCATGATCATCCATTACATGTGGTTGGGGACCAGTATGAAAAACGTTTAGCTCAACTATCATATTCCCAAATAACATGGTCATGACTCCATTCCTACATCTAATGACAGTATCAGCAGTATCACGGAATGGTCTCACTAAAATCACAGGAGAATAATTGCTTGGATCTATAACTGGTTCAGCGTCTAAGGCCATAAAGTCAACAGGAAAATAGAATTCGTCGACCTTCAAAATAACATCCTCAATAATTTCCTTGAGGACCTTAACTGACCTATCTGCTAGAAGCAATGTAAGGTTAGTGGGTTGTAACTCCCCTAAACCTAATTGTTTATATACAGAATAAGGTAAAATGTTTTCACTTGCCCCTATATCTAGCAGATACCGATTCATAACCTGATCTCCTATCTTAACAGAAATAGTTGGACACCCCGGATCCTCATACTGGGGTACAATGGGTTGCTGGATAAGACATGATGCTTGTGTCGCAAGTGCAGCTTCACAAGGCATAGAACTTTTCCTCTTGACTATGGTTAGGTTTAAAATTTTAGTATATGAAGGAATCTGATTAATGGCATCAAAGAAGGGAATATTGGTTTAGATGTTTTTGAAAACTTTCAAAATTCCCTCACAATGATTTTTCTTCCTAGTTGGTTGAAGATATTGCGAAAATAGGGCCTTGGGCACAAAGATTTCTCTTGATTGTCAAAAACAACTTGATCATCTTTCTTTGTTGACTTCTTTGGGTCCTTTTTTTCTTATCTTTTACAATATTAGGATTGTTCGGTGGATCTTGGACTTGATTGTCCACCTTTTTTCCTGACTGTAAAGTGTGGATGGCTTGGACTTCACGATTTGAACCAGAACCAATTTCGAACTGGCCTGTAGGAGTATTTTGAGGAACTAGTTGTCCTCTCGGGTTTGGCATAATTTAACTAGGGAAATGTCCTTTTTCTCTCGCTAATAGTGCAGTTAACTGTTCTATCTGAACCTCAAGTCTGATCCTGATTGTGAGATATTTAGGCTTGAGTTTGATTAATTATGAGTTGGCTCTGCATGAATTGTTGGAGAGTGTCCTCTAAAGATGATTTTCTTTGATTGGGAGGGACATATGAAGGGACAGATGGTGTTGCATTGAATTAATTTCTCTTGTGAAATTGATTATTAGAAAATGGTCCTTGAAATGATGATGATCCATCATATCCTTGTCCTTGAGGAGGTTTCCATGAAAGGTTGGGATGATTCCGCCATCCTGGATTATATATTTCTGAATGAGTTGTTCTCGGGACTCGGCTTCTGAAATATAATGAGTATATTTGCTTTCTCCATTTTGATAATTGGCAACTCAGGGTATTGTTCAACCAAGTGGTCTTGACTATCACAAAGGACACAATCGGGAGACACCACCGGCTTAGATGGTTCGGGAGCCAAAGATTGTGCTCCCTTGCTCAATTCTAATGCTTCAAGTCTTCATACTACTGATGTCAATTTAGAATCACTCTCAAAGTTGAAGTTGACTTTATGCATACCTCCCTTGTTGGTGGTAGTTTTGGTGGTGGATTGCTTGTTATCAACACTAACAGGCTCCCATTCTAGAGTGTTTTCTGCTACCACTTCAAAAATTACCATGCATCGTCAACTGTTTTGCTTGTGAATGTTCCATTGCAAAGAAACTCAATCATGTCTTATTCGAGTAGTCTAAGCCTTCGTACAGAATTTAGATCAAAGGATCTTTTCAAATTCGTGATGGGGACACTAAAGTAAAAGATCCTTGAATCTTTCAAAATATGTGAAAAATGTCTCCCCTTGAAGTTGATGGAAAGTGTTGAGGGATTAGCGTATAGTAGTAGTTTTCTGCTTGGAATAGAACTTCCTATAGAAGGCTTCAGCTAATCTTACCCAAGTGGAAATTGAACCCGGTTGGAGAAAAGAAACCAAGCTTTGGCTTTTTCTTTTAGGAAAAAGGAGAATAATCTAAGTTTTAGGAATTCCTCCATCATTTGATTATACTTCATGGTTCTACAAATATCCTAAAATTCCCAATCATGTTGGTATGGGTTCTCATTTGCCAATCCTTGAAAAACTGGAAGCATCTGTATCATACCAGATTTAATCGGAAAATTTGTCGTAAGGACCGACAAAGTGATACAGGTGGTTGGGTGGACCTTGTAGGATACATGTAATCCTTTAAGGTCATTTGTTTGATTTCATTAGCATAACCCATTGTTTCCAGTAATAGATTCTAATCGACCCCCTTAACACGAACCCACTTTCGCATGAACCAGGGTACTGCCCTGATGAAAGAATTTCTAAATCCTAAATAAGATTGCGCACAAGATGACTCAACCAATCAATTGCAATCAAGTATTCTTTCTTTATCTTGAATTTAATTTAAAGGCAATTAGTTTTTCAACCATTAATCTTAAGTGAATAGAATCTCCCTAGTTAGACAGCTCCTAACTGAGTTGGAAGGATTATGGGTTTACCAGTCAAACCCGTCTAACAAGTGATTCAGTTCAACCTCCAGACCAGGCACCGCCGCAATGACTAAGTCACACTTTCTAAGACAAGGAAATTCCTCTTTGAAATCTTGAAAGTGTTCACCCAAGTCTTCCCATAATAGTTCCATTTAAATGGGATCGAAATCCTAGTGGTTGAGTTCTAATTGATTTTAAATTTAGTTCAAACTTGGGAAAAACTTATATGCGTTGTGATTTTTGAGCCAAGGAACAAGTGATGAAATCCCGACCTTATGTGAGGGGGGATAGCTATTAAGATCTTTTTATGCAAATATGCAGTAATGCAGCATACAATTTAATCAATAAGCACCTCTAAAACCCCATTAACAGGAGATTCTTGTGTAGAGTTAGAAATACTAACCTTTCTGGCGACTCTGAAGCAAGCAAATTTTTTTTTAGCAAAGCAATTAAGTCATAAGCAAGCAAGCTTTGTCTTGTTGTGCAAGTCTTCAATTGTTTGTGCAATATTCCTACAAAAGACAATTTTGAAATTAAACCTTAGGGATGAAAAATAATAAAAAGAAAAGATTTTTTCTTTTTGAATTTTGAAAAAATTAAAAGATTTAGTTTTTGAATTTTTTAAATTAAATTTTTATATTTAAATTTTTTTAAAAAATAATTTTTTTATAAAACTAGAAAGATTAAATGTTGATTTTCAAAAAAAAAAATTTCGCAAGTCCCCGACAACGCGCCAAAAAACTGTTAGTTCGAAAGTCATGAAAAACTCCATCGTTGTTTGAACCATGTACAAATTTTAGAAAATCTAAACTTGCTAAAAATCTTTTTAACATAAGTGTACAGTAGCAAGTATAGGATCGAATCTACAGAAACTTGTTCTTGAAAATTTAGTTTTAAAAATCTAATTTTTATCTTACTTTAGTTTAAAAATCTTTTAAAGAAAGGTGTGATGATGGTTTTAAAAACTAAAGATTTTTAAGCATAAAAAAATTAAGAAAGGCAAAGAAACTATGATAAAACAAAAAATAAAAGAGTACTAACCTTATGCGAAGATCAATTAAAAAAGGTGATGAAGAAATAACCTAAGAGTTTGAGATGAAGGAAAGAGGAAGATGAAAAACCGATGACTTTGTTCCTTATCGTCGCCTTGATGTCTCCCTACTCCAAATGATGCTGAAAATAAAAGAACTAATAAAAGAAAAGAGAAAAGAACATGCATAAGATTAGTGATGAATTCATGGAATCAAACATGCAATTAATAGAAGGGAACAACATAAAAACTAAAGAGAAAATTAAAGAAAACTTAGACTGAATGCTACAAGATCAAGTAGAAGAACTCTGAATTTTATTCAATAATCATCAATTACAAAACTCTTGATCTTCTCCAATCTCATATTATAATACTCAAAACTCTCATTTTCTGGTTTTTAAGCTCTCTAGTGTAACCCTCTATCTTGGAATATAGGTATTTATAGAAAATTACAGATAACAGAAAGTGTAAAGAGATAGGGAGAGAAACGCTCCCCCTAATTCAACAGAAAGGTCTCAGAAATGCAACTTTTACTGCATTTTCACGACTGGATCCTGGCCATTGGGCCATGATCTAGGGGCGTATCTCCGTCGATCTGTCCTCTATCTTTTTCTTTTTCTGGATTTTGAATCTCTGCTTTATGTTTGATGATATATTCTTTTATCCTTAGCGAAACCGATAGGGTCTTCACAAATTTTATTTTTCCTTTGAATTTATATAGTATTATTTTATCTTGTGGATCTAATCTTCGGATAAGATAGCCTCTAGATCCTATGAATTTGAGCCGATCCCCATTTAATTTGAACTTTTGGACTTATTTGGATAGGGTTCATGCTTATTTTCTCTTTATTATACCTTGCATGGATTAGGGCATTAAGACAAGTTAGTTGCAAGTTTTATTACAGGATATATATAGGAATGTAATAATATTTATGCAATATATGTGTTCAAACATACCCGTAGCATGATTTGAAGCCATACGGATGATACTTGCTTTTGCTTCATTTAAAGATTTTAAACTTTTCAAATGGATGTTAAAATTGCATTTTTGAATGGTTTCATTGAGGAGGAGGTGTACATTGAACAACCCCCCGGGTTTATTGAACCGACACATCTGGAATATATTTTTAAATTTGATAAGGCTTTATATGGTTTAAAACAAGCTCCAAGAGCTTGGTATGAAAGATTGAGTAACTATCTTATTTTAAATGATTTTATTAAAGGCAAAGTTGACACTACCTTGTTTACAAGGCATGTAGATAATTATATCTTTATAGTGCAAATATATATTGAGATATCATTTTTGGATCTACTAATGAAAAAATTTGTAAGGATTTTGAATCATGCATGAAGAAGAGTTTGAAATTAGTATGACGGGAGAGCTCAACTATTGCTTTGAACACCAAATCAAGAAAAGGGGTGATGGGATCTTCATCAATCAAGCAAGTATATAAGAGAACTTGTAAAAAAATTTGGGCTTGAAAATGTGAAGATTAGCAAGACTACCATGGCTTTCACAACTTGATTGAAAGGATGAACAAGGTAAAAATGCTGATATTAAACTCTATCATAGTATGATTGGCAGTTTGCTTTATTTGACGACAAATCGGGCGGATACTATTTTAGTGTATGTAAAAGTGCTACATTTCAATTTTGTCCTAAAGTGTCTCACTTGATTGTCGTAAAATGAATTATTAAATATCCTAAGGGTACTATAGAAATGGGCTTGTGGTATCCGAAAATTGGATAATATTTAATGACGAGTTATTTAGATACCAACTATGCGGTTGTAGAGCGGATAGGAAAAGCACAAGTGATATGTCAATTTCTGTGAAATTGTCTTGTTTCATGATCTTCCAAAAAATAAAATTTCATAGCCCTTTCAACCGCCGATGCGGAGTATGGTGTGACCTTAGCTTGTTGCGCGCAAGTTCTTTAGATGAAACATACTCTCTTTGATTATGATTTGCATTTTGATCATAACAAAATATTTTGCGATAATACTAATACCATACATATGACCAAGAATGCAAATCAATATAATAAGTCCAAGCATATAAATATTAGATATCACTTTCTTAGAGATCATTATGAGAAAGAAGATATTAAGATTGACTATGTTTCACTGATTTTCAATTAGCGGACATCTTTACTAAACCACTTGATTTCAATAGATTTTCTTTCATTTGTGGAGAATTAAATGTTTGCATTATGGATTCATGACTCTTGTTTAATTTTTTGAATTCCATATGATTATTTAATACCTATTTGGTATCTTTTAAATTTATGTTTGATATTTTACTTTCAGTTGCTTACTTTCAATTGGTAAATTGGTTTTTGTATCCCTTTTTGATATATGACAAAAAGGGGAAAAAGTTTTTATGAGTTATTTTCTGAATTATTAAGAATTTAATGAAGGATAAGAATTTAATGAAGGATTTATGAAATTTAGAAATTTCTGATTAGCACTAATTCATGTTTATATGCTTTGTTAGCCTTTGTTTTGCATACTTATTATCTTGGTGGTTGGAGACATGAATGAAGCATGGTTCATTTATGCATAAGTATTCCATATTTCATATCCATATCCATATGCATATGACTTGTTTTGACATTGCTATATCATTAGTCATGTAAAATGAAACTTGATACATAAGCATCACTTTAGGAGGAGCTTTTCAAGCTTCCTATATTTGTTTATCCTAAATAACTCATGTATTTTATCATCATCAAAAAGGGGAGATTGTTTGCGGGTTACACTCTCCGGTTTTGTTTTGATGACTACAAACCACATGAAGTTTTTCGGTACTAATTAAATTTATGTGTTTTTTGAGTATTTCAGGTTCAAAGGACATGTTGGTGTGTTCTTCTCAAAAGATAGTTATTCTTGTCTCAAGATCACTCTTGGAAAGGGTTCAAATTTGAACGACCTAGATTTGCATTTGGAGAAGCCCTTTTGAAGATTGCTTGAAGACATATAGATCGTATATAAGAAAATAGAATGTTTAAATTATAGAATATAGAATTGTTGCTCAAGAAGTCACACACAAAAGTACAAGTTTTCAAAATACAAATTTTCACATCTACTTTTTCCGTTTTGGTATTCTACAAGGTTTGATGCTTGATACATGTCTCATATTTCTCCAAATTTATTTATCTTGTTTCTATCATGTATCCCATATCCTATGTATTGCCAACTCTTTTTTCAAACAATTATAAAATATTTGAAAATGAGTTTAATTTCAAAAACTACCTAAATTTATGTTTTAGGCTTGGTCGGTCGACTAGCTGGTCGACCAGACCTCAGGGCCATATGTGGCCCTTAGCTAGAGCATGTCATACGTATTTGTCAGGCGAACAAGTAGTCAACTGGGCGGTCGACTGACTGGCACGAGTTTGGTCTCGGTTGGAGATCAGTCGACCTACATCAATGACATCAACGGTTAGTTTAAAAATTTGAACTACCGGTTAACCGAAGTTCTGACAGTACTACAATAATGGCTAGTTTTTAATTCTAGAATTATTAACTTATTATCCAATGAATATTTTTCCTTTTTGGACCTAATCTCTTTCCTAATAACCTGATAAGCTATTCTAACAGTATTTAGTACTTGCTTATATATATAGTTCACTTGGAGAGGATTAAACATAAGAAAATCCTTTGATTTTGGGAAATAGAAAAATCAAGTTTATTCAAATGAGAAGTTTTCTAGTTTTCTTGTATCAAGTGCTCTCATTTTTTAACTAGTTTTTGCCATTTTCAACTATTAAATTCATTTATTTCAACTGAATTTTCTCTCACACAAACTTCTTGAGCTTCATTTCTCATCATATACTATAAGAAGCTATAAAAGAGAGTGTTTGTGATCTTTGAGGTTAGCAAAAGCTTGTAAACCTAATTGCATTTGTGCTACCTCTTTTGTAGGGGATTAAGAGTTGGAGTTGTGTAATCCGATCTTGTGTGGACCATTGAGTTTCTTTGTAGAGGCTCCTTTGTGGAAAGATCCTTAATGTATAGTGAAATCCTTCACACGGTGAAGGCGGGGACGTAAAGCTTTGTGCTTGAATCTCGAAACAAATCTCTTGTACTTGCGATTGCTTTCTCTCTTACTCTTCTCTACTTGCTATTTCCTACAATCGTGTTTTACATTCATTTCCAGTTGCTATTCATTGCTAGCATTATTTTTACTTATCGGTTTTCACTCTCTCAATTAAGAAGGCAATTGAGCATCTCAACTCATTTTCTAGAGGAATATAGAGGAAAAGTTTTAGAGCCTTTCATAGGGAATCCGGCTTCACTTCTTGATTTGAATTGACCATTTATATCGTTCATTTTATAATTATAGCATTTTCGCATTATTGACCATTAGATTAGCACTACAACTATTCACCTCCCTCTAGATTTACTTTCAGCTTTATGAAGCCGGATCATCTCCATGTGCTGGATCATCTCCATTTTTTGGCTCTCCATCGCCTCTGCATGGTGGAAAGCATCTGGAGGATTTGTTCGCCGTTGAGCTGGGGCTCGGGTTCTGAAGCTACATCTGAAGTGACAAAACAGTGTTGGAATGAGAATCTTTAGCGTCGGAGATGCGGACGTCAGATAGGTTGGGCTGATGGTCCTCAAGCTCGGTTGCTTCGATAGTTTTTCCTATTCCTTTAGGATCGATAGGGGCGACGACTGTAGCCTGGGTGACACTCTTCCTCAAGGGAGCCATATCGGTCATGCGAGGTTGTTTAGAGGAAGGGGTAGTGTGTCAGATAGCAATAGATCTTAAGTGTATGGTCTCAAGTTTCTCAATGAAATCACCAATGCTATGAGTAAATTCTTAAGGAATCAATCCATGCACCAAAATAATGAGCAGGTCTAATCAAATCACAGAAAGCAATCTGATAATCGAGATAAACCTGTATAGAAAAATATAGACCTTTAGAATAGTGCTAGGTTCTCGATGCTACTGTGTAGCCTAGGGCTAACGAGTCATGGTCCACAGGGAGGGACAGCGATGGACGCTTTATAGTAAATTTCTTCTTTTAATTAACTAAAATAGATTTAAGAGTTCTCTTCTAATTTTTAAAAGAAAAAAAAAATAGTTAAGAAGGAGATGTAGAAGAAAAGATTATGGTATTATTGTTATTTTATTTATAAAAAAAGGAACAAAAAAGAGATGAAGTGTTGGTACAAAAATTAGAAATAAAAAGAGATAAAAGAAGAATATTTGAGATGGGTTTGTTAATTCAAAAGAAAAGAAAAAAGAATAAAAGAGAAAGTGTTAATTGAAAATTGTTAAATTAAACTAAGAAAGAAAAATAGAAAATAGATAAAGGAAGAAGATTTACCATTGTTGTAGATTAACATACAATGATTAGATGTGAAGTAATGTAAAGCAAAGTAATAGAAAGAAGTACATTTAAGGAATGCTTGGCCAGATTGAGTACGCTGAAGAAAAGTAAAAACCTCCATTGATTATCACCTTCATTATAAGCTTCTTGAAAAAAGATTACATAGTGTCACTCTACAATAACTTTTCCTCTCTTTTAATCATGTAACTCTCTCAAACCAAAAGAAAATAAAAAATAAAAATAAAAATTACTTTAAAGAAGAAAAGAAAACCTATAATAAACTAATCTAAATCTCTCTATGGAGTGGTGCCCCTTCTGCCTTTGAGGTATGAGGGTATTTATAGGAGAAAACCAGAGGGATAGGAAGCATATGAAGATAGGGAGAGCTGGCTATTTCTGAATTTGAATCCTCCCCTTATCTCCAAACTTGATTTGATTTATAAAGAGTTTTATATAGAAATTCAATTTTAATCTGCACCTTGTTATCGTGTTGATTTCTGAATGTGACTTATCTAACGATAGAATTAAAAGAGTGATTAACATAATAATATTAGCCCTTTAAGTCTTCTTTCTGGATCATCTAAAATCATCAGATTTGAGTTTTTGTAGCGAAAGTTACGATTAAAATACGAAAATGCATCCAGTCTCAATCCGAACGTAAATTGCTTCATCTCATCCGTTGATCTTCTCTCTATCTATTTATCCTCTTGGATTTTCACTTTGTCTTTCAGAATTGATAAGATATCCATTTATTTTTAGCGAAACCGATAGTGTCTTCAAACATTCCAACTTTCCCTTGAAATTAGATGATATTATCTTATCTGATATATTCAGTTTTCAGTTAAGATAGTTTTTGAAACTTTGGATTTGAATTGATCCCCTTGATTTGCTTGATCTTTTGAATTATTTAGATCTAATTGAATAAATCTGTCAATCTCTCCATTTTCTTTGTTAATTACACTGCATAACACTAAACATGAAAATACATTAAAAAGCAGAGTTTTATTTAAAAATAAATGAAAAAAATGTGACATATGTGATATAAACACAATCACGCCCACACACTTATCTTTTGCTTGTCCTCAAACAAAACAAAAAGAAAAGAAAGACAAAACTGACCTAACATTAACTCATTTTTGTATGAGTCATGGTTGAACTTAGCACGTGCAACAAGCTGTTAAACCTTTAGGTTATCCCTAGAGGATGAGTTTTGTTCCGTAAGAGTTTTCAGTGGATTGCACCTACAAAATACATAAAGATAAATAAAGCGTTAGTATTTTTGAAAACGCATTTTGAAGGAGAAATATATTTGAAGTATTATTATAAAAATTCAAGTAATCTATAAGTAATAGGATTATCAAAGCTTAGTCATTCCTAAATTTAGTCTCTATTCAAAGATTTCTTTTCAATCAAGGTAAGGGTTAAAATTATACTTTTCATTTAGTCTATTATTTTACCCTAATTCATACGCACCTTGTGACCGTGAAAATTTGACTCGGAATTCTTCTACTCCAAACTCTTATGCCTTATTATTTTCTTTTTTTCTCTCTTTATATTTAATTTCTAGCGGTAATATCCCTTAGCTCTATTAGGCTTTCTAATTTTCCCATGTAACGAGCCTTAGTCAGTGACTCCCAAACCAGACAGTTTTAGGGCACCGAGTGAGAAAAGACCCCAAGGACTTAGGACTCGAGCAAACAAGGCCACAAAATTAAAAAAATTTATTTATATGAACCACTTTTAGGCGTGGATACTTATGTTTCATGAGGCACAAATACCCAGCTTAATCAGAGGGTTTTTTTATATCATACATATTTTTATTTATATATATAAGGTATAAGAATCTTTGTTTTGGAACCCTAAGTGTGTAAGTGTATAAAGTGCATATTTCATGAAGGTAAAAATCAAGACTAAATTACTTTTTCAATCTTTCTTCCTAACCTCAAAATCAAATAAATAATTTTATTTTGACCAAGTATAAGAACTCCTAATTATGATCCTCTTATTCCTTAAAATTAACTTAATTTTTTACAAAAATAAGTCAAAGTATTATTTTCCTTTTTCAAAAAAGTTTTAAAAAAAGGAATTTTTTTCGTATATTAGTAAAGTTAATATGTTAGTAAACCCTCCTCCACACCTAACTCATGCATCGTTTTCAATGTATGAATGAAATACAATAATACATGAAAAAAGAGAAAGGGAGAAAAATTGTCACCTCAAGGTGGTGGGTCCAGTGGTGGCCTCATTGGGCTAAGCATTTCTGCCCAATTTAGATACTGTGAATTTTCATGAAACACACCTTTTATTACCTCTTATTAGCATTTTTATACTCCCCAATATATGAATAGGATCATGCAAGATCCTAACATGAAATTTTTCCTGATTATATGACCAATTTGGGATATCATCACGGTGTCATATGGATCGATACCTTGGTCCAACAATAGAATGTGATTTTGTGGAAAGGATGATTTGGACTCAACAATGAAAGGAATAGTAATCGATACTGACTCGAAAATAAAACTCAAATTAAGTTTAGGTTCGAGAGTCAGAGTTGGTTCATGAGTTTAGTCCAAATCATAGAATTCAAGTTCACATTCATTTTTCAACAATGAAATGTGACTATCCAAACTAAGTGATTCATGTTCAAGCTTTAGATAGGAATCAATGTTGGCTTTGAAATTGGGTCTAAATCGGGTAAGGATACCACAACCAACATAGACTCAAAAAGTGGAACTGAATCACAACATTGAGAATCGGTGTCAAATTCTTCTTCAAGTTCAATCTCATTGAAATGAAAACTTGCTAATTTGTCAATGGGTTGATATTGTTCAAGTTCTAAGTTTTGTGATGAGGTTGAATTTTGGTTAAAATCTCTAAGATACCATGATTCTTCGTTATTATGGCTAGGACAATTAGGAATGGTCAAAATATGTTGGGTAGAGTTTTCGCATTCCTATCATTAATTGTGTCGACCAAATGACTCACTTTTACTTCTAACCTATTGAGAGATTTGTAACAATCTGTTTAGGACAAAATACAATCATTTTGGAACTGAATCATGAATTCCATATTCTTTTCTAAGTCAACAGGTTCTTCTTATTGTGGTTGGACAAGGAAATTAGAGTTAGGATCTTTGATTTGGGAATTAGAGAATTGAGTCCGCTGTGATTTGTACTTGTCGTGTAGACTCAAGGACCGCTGTGATTTGTACTTATCGTGTAGACTCAAGGAAGGCTTCAAAAGTCTTTTCTAAAGAAGATTTTTCTTCTATAGGTTCATCTTGGCATGGAGTATATGAAGCTGTTTGTTGGTAAGGTTATTGATGGTGACTCGGGGGATTTGTATCTCCACTAACTCGATGAAAGTGGTGACGATTGTCCCATTCATGTTTATAATACTTGGATTGGGACATATATTAATTCAGATAAGACCAATCTGGCATACTTCGTTGATTAAAGTTAAAGTTATGTAATGCCGGGATGGTAATATCCGAATTGAAAGAGGTTAGGGTGAAATATAGATTTGAGTTATAATCAGAATAATTGTAATTATAATCCATTTACAAGAACAAATAAAAACAAAGAAATAAACAAATAAGAAAATAAAAAAATCTAGCCTATATTAGGATAGAGGTCTAGACGACTCCTAACTGTTGATTTCCACATAAGGTATGTTGCAGAACCTGACCAAAAGTTAATCGGCCAGGTAGAGGCTAGATTGGTGTGAGGTATTCGTGCCTAAGCGATAGGCCTAATTATGCCAAACCACCAGCCTTCGGGTTTCACCCCTCAAACCCAACCTTAGACACCGAATTGGTAAAAGTTAACTTCTAACAACCCCCCTTAGGTCAATCACTAGTTAAGAAAGAAATGTAGAAGAAAAGATTATGGTATTGTTATTATTTTATTTATAATAGAAAAAAGGGAACAAAAAGTGATAAAGAAAAGTGTTGGTACAAAAATCAGATTAAAAAGAGATAAAATAAGAATATTTAAAATGGTTTTGTTAATTCAAAAGAAGAGAAAAAAGAATTAAAAGAGAAAGTGATGATTGAAAATTGTTAAATTAAACTAAGAAAGAAAAATAAAAAAAAGATAAAGGAAGAAGATTTACCTTTGTTGTAGATTAACATACCATGATTAGATGTGATGTAATGTAAAGCAAAGTAGTAGAAAGAAGCACATGAAAATGCTAGACGTTTGGTAATTTCTCCTCCTACCAGAATAAAAGTTCCCATTGAAGCGGCTAATCCCGTGCATATTGTATGCATTGGCCAGATTGAGTACGATAAAGAAAAGTGAGAAACCTTCATTAATTGTCACCTTCAATATAAGCTTCTTGAAGAAAAGATTACGTAGTGCCACTCTATAATAACTCTCTCTCTCTTTTAATCATGTAACTCTTTCTAACTTAAAAGAAAATAAAAAAATAAAAATAAAAATTACATTGAAGAAGAAAAAAAAAACCTAAAATAAACTAACCTAAATCTCTTTATGGAGTGGTGCCCCTTCTACATTCGAGGTATGAGGGTATTTATAGGAGAAAACTAGAAGGATAGGAAGTGTATGAAGATAGGGAGAGCTGGCTATTTCTGAATTTGAATTCTCCCCTTATCTCCAAACTTGATTTGATTTATCCAGAGTTTTATGTAGAAATTTAATTCTGATCGGCAGTTATTATTGTGTTGATTGTTGAATATGACTTATCCAATGACAAGACTGAAAAGAGTTATTAATATAAATTGTAACCCTTTAAGTCTTCTTTTTGAATCATCTTGAATCATAGGATTTGAGTCTCGGTAGCGAAAGTTAAGATTAAAATGCTAAAATATATCCAGTCTAAATTCGAATTTAAATTGCTTCATCTCATCTGTTGATCTTCTCTCTATCCATTTGTTCTCCTGAATTTTCAATTTATCTTCTAAAATTGATAAGATATCGATTTATTTTCAGTGAAACCGATAGGGTCTTCAAACAATCCATTTTTCTCTTAAAATTAGATGATATTATCTTATCTGATATATCTAATTTTCAAATAAGATAGTTTATGTAACCTTTGGATTTGAAGTGATTCGCTTGATTTGCTTAATTTTTTGAATTATTTAGATTTAATTGGATAAATCTGTCAATTTCTCTATTTTCTTGGTTAATTACATTGCATACCATTGAGCATAATAATATATTAAAAAGCAAAATTTTATTTAAAAATAAATGAAGAAAATGTGACATATGTGATACAAAAATGTTCAATGCACATGCACAATCACAGTCACAAACAAGCTGAATCTTACGTGGAAAATTCGAAAGTGAAAAGAACCACAAAGAAAGAGAGGAGAATTCCGCTATAACAATGGTGATTACAAGTGGGCTTCTCTGGTTTGCTAGGATTTCTGGATTGAAACTATCATCCTCCTCCACATTGGGAGGAATCTGTTATTTATAAAGGTCATATATACAAGATAAGGCTAAAAAATTCCGCTCAATTTGAATACTTAAGTTCCTTATTCTGATGGTGTTCAAGTTGAATATCTTGGTTTGAATTGGGATAGTGGAGAGTCCATCTCCATCTTGTGGTCTATACCTCGCTAAGGATAAGGATGAACTTTTCTTGGGAAGTAACTGTCTCAATTGGATAATGATTAGACTTAAAGATAGAGATCCCTCTTCAACCTATTTTATCTCTTTTTTTAATTGCCCGAACCGCTTGAAATTCAAATTAGGCGAAGACTCTGGATTTGATGTTATGGAGGTGGCCACGCATCGCATAACCTCTGAAGGCTCAATTGACGCGTATCATGACTCAGGTGGGTCAGAAAGTGACCATTACAAACTCCATGAGTTTTGTTATCATCAAAAAAGGGGAGATTGTTGGCCCAAAGGCATATCACTTTAGCTTTAATAATGATTAACTCATGTTGTTATAGTATTAATGATCTTGTGTTATTTGGGTTTCAATTATTCGATCAAGATCTTAGTTGGTGTTTAGCTTTAACAATAGATTCAAAGTCAAATTTTGAAGTTAGCACGTATTGATTTAAAAGCTCAATCTTAAAGATCACATCAAGTACTCAAGTGCAATTTAGCTTGATGGAATCAAATTTGAAACTAGTCAACATTGAGAAGAAGATTTATTCTAGAGAAGACTTGAGTCACGAGTTTATAAGTTTAGAATCTTGTATAAAGAATAGATTAGTTTTAATTGCTCAATCTTACACACACAAAAGTTTTCATGTTTCGGTTTAAACATGTTGAATTAAATAAGTCTTGCCTTTTCGATTTAACTAGAATATGTTTTTGATTTTATAAATAGATTTCATGAAAAATAAGTTTATATGTTTTATATGTGTATTGGGTATCCATATACATTATGCTCCAAATGAGTTTACAAAACTTGTTTTTGTATTTATGCAGGTTTTGGAAAACTAGATTTCCTTTACAAAGCTATATCTAAAAATAATTCACATGTCTGTAATTTGAGTTGATTTTTTATCACACATATTTATGCCCATTGTATTTGCATGAATTTATATTTATAGAATTTATGAAAATTTATTGGTATTTAAATTGGATCTAAAAAGTTGTTTAAAATATTATAAAATATAGTTTTTAGGTTATTGCTGGTCAACCACACTGTCAACCAACATGCAAAAACGTGCACATCCCAAGAGGGTAAGAACTCGGTCGACCGATCGATCGACCGCGGTAGAGATTGATCGACCAACCGGTCGACCAACTATGTCTGCAAAGCTTCGGGTTTTCTCAGTCGACCGGTCAATTAAACGTTCCGTTAAGTCTGCTCGACACCCTTCCAGTGTTTTGGCTGCTTGTTTTATACTATGCATGATAGCTAGGGAGCTTTTACAAAGCTTATCTTTAATCCATGTATATATAACTCCATGAGCTTTATCATCATCAAAATGGGGGAGATTGTTGGTCAAAGGCCCATCGCACTAGTTTTGATAATGATTAACACATGTAATTATAGTGTGAATGCTCTTGTGTTATTTAAGTTTTAGATATTAGATTAAAATATTAGTTAGTGTTTAGCCTCAGTAAAAGCTTCAAAGTCAAATTTTGAAGGTAGCATGTATTGATTCAAAGAGCTTAAGCTTAAAGATCACATAAAGTACTCAAGGCGGGGTCTAACTTGATGGAATCAAGTTTGGATTAAGTCAACATTGAGAAAAAGATTTATTCAAAAGATGACTTGAGTCAAGAGTTTATAAGTTTAGAATCTTGTGTAAAGAATAAATTAGTTTTGATTGCTCAATCTTATATGCACAAAAGTTTTCGTGTTTCAGTTTAAACGGGAAATGAGTTTTGTGTTTTTGATTTAACTAGAATACGAATGTTTGATATGTGTATTAGGTTCTATCCATATATATTGTACTTCAAATGAGTTTAAAAACTTGTTTTTGTATTTATGGATGTTTTGAAAAAGCTAGATTTGCATTTCAAAGTTTAATTTTTAGAAAATACGATTTTGATTTCAAGATTGATTTTTTTAACTTAAAAACAAGTTCATATGTTTGTAATATGTGTAGATTTTTTATCACACATATTTATACCTTATTGTATTTGCATGAAATTATTTTTGTAGAATTTTTGTAGTATTATTGGTATTTAAATTAGAATTAAAAAATGTTTAAAATATTTCAAAATATAGTTTTTAGGCTATTGTCGATTGCCGCACGGTCAACCATAGTAGTGCCGGTCGATCGCACGGTCGACCGACATTCACAGACATGCACAACCAAAAAAGATGAGAGCTCGATCGACTATCCAGTTGATCTCAATAGGGATCGACTCACTGACCGGTCCACCTACTATGTCTGCAGAGCTCTCAGGTTTGCTCGGTCGACTGGTCGGTTAACTGTTTCGTTGAGTCTGCTTGACACCCTTCTATTGTTTTTGCTACATCTTTTTATTTTTATTTTCAATCAATGTGATTAAAAATGTGTTATAAAGATAGCTTCAAGGGCTACATTTCTTATTCAATAATCTTTTTCTGATTTTGACTTTAAAAATAACAAATATTGGTTTGAATACAGTTCAGTTTTGAAAACCAGTTTTCTGATTTGGCACCTTTCAGTATTTTGATCATATCTTTTTGCTCCGATATTGTATCGATTTGGTTCAGGTTTCATTAGAAATATAACTTAAAGATCTACAAATTTTTTTATGTATTTCCAAATTCAAAGGGTATTGGCCTCAAATAGGATCTCTTAGTTGGCTTATCGTGCAACTGGTACTCTGGACAGTCGGCCGCCCGGTCAACCGCCAGGCTCCAACAGTTAGAATTCTAGTCGTTGAATGGTCGATAGGGCATTCAACCGACAGGACTTTTTGACAAGATTTTCAAGAGCCTATTTTCCTTCTTCAACAGAGTTGTCTCAAAAGTTTTAGAGCTTCATTTCTAATATCAAAAGAGAGTTTTCAAGAGTGCTTCTTTTGAGTTTTTCAAAGGATTTTCTTGAGCTTTCCTTTCTCAAATCTATCTAGCTTTCTTGCACAAGCTTGGGCCTTTTATTACTAGATCTATCCTATAGGATCCTTGTTTGTGAGAGAATTTTTTTGTTGTCAAGAGTGTTGATCACAAGGTTTCTTTTCTTGCATTTGTGGAGTTGGAGGTTTTGGCCTTGGCTAACTTGTGGGTTCATGTGTATTGTTATTTTTTCGGAAACAAGTGAGGGGCTTGCGAGTCCAAGAGAGTTCTTGAGGGACGTCAAGGTATTGTGACACCGAGTGATCTTGCTCATCGATTCTATTAAAAATCTTTCATTGCGGTGAAGACATGAATGTAAAGCAAGTGCTCGAGCCTTGAAATAATTCTCTCGTGTTGGTGATTGTTTATCTCTCTCTCTCTCCCCCCCTCTCTCTCTTTACTCACTTGTGTTTATATATCTTGTGTGCTCATATTATTTATAACGTTATAAGCTTGATATTAATTGTGTTTAACTGATATACATGCTTGGGATTGTTTAATTGATATCTTATATGCTTTTATTTCTTGTCTATCCTTACATGCTTGATATATTTTCATATCCTTACACTTGTTTACACCACGCGAGCTGTTGAAGCACCTCAACTCTTAATCAAAAGGAATCTTGAGGAGATGTTTTTTGATCCTTTCAACAAGAATTCGTCTTCACTCTTTAGTTATCATTTGTGAGTTATTTTTAGTTAGTGTAAAAGTTTTTAATTTTCGCATTTGATTAGTACATCACCTATTCACCCCTCTAGGTGATTACATAAATAATATAAACAAGACAGGATGCCAGTCATCCCCGGGAACCTACAGTGGAACCCTTTTTCAGTTACACAACCTGTATTCTAGGTCCACCTAAAATAGAAAAGTTATCTTACCTATCAATTACCCACCCCACTGTAAGTTTCTAGTGCCAGTATTACCTAGATTACTGGGTCTGATCAATAATAGTATTTATAACATGTATATAAGATAATAAGATTTTTTAAGTAATTTTGGTTAAGTAATTGTGTCGTTAACATGTAGTGATCATGTATAATTGGCCGAATTTTCCAAGAAAAATCAACATATTGGTAATCTGGGTTTTCCTGCAATTTTTCATTATTTATGATTATTTTTTATGTATTTTTCTAAGGAACAAACGATTAATAATTCAAACAATTCAATTTCCAAAAAGCACTAATTATACTAAAAGAATATTCATATTGATTTTATGCAGACACAAACTGAAAGATTCAAGGGCCAAATACTTAATCACTTCTACAACAATAAATCTTCAAAATTTGCAAATTTTCTAAATGCTAGAAAATAAATAAATAATTTAAATAACTAATTGTTGACACTCTAAAAAGGCAAACTCCAAGACGGCTCTGCAACCAATCCGAACGATGTCTAAACTTGTCGACACTTGTAATGGACAAATCACAGACAGACTGAAAACCTGCTCATACCGGATAAACAAACCAGTGACTTAGACTCCACTGATCGAGTGAAGCAGACAGTGAACCAAGTATTACCTTCTAAAGAAGCCCAAAAGGCTAACATTTAGCTTCGCTGCAAGCTTGATCTAACTTCACAGCAAGCTCAGAGTAGTTTCATTGTGAGCTCACTCTTAGCTTCGCTTCTGAAGCTAGCTCAAGCTCTATCAAAGGGCTATCTTTTAGCTTCGCTGCAAGATCTTTTCTAGCTTCACTGTAAACTCCCTTTAGCTCCGTTGTGGGCTCATTTGTCAGCTTCGCATGAAGCTTAGCTCCACTGCAAGCTTTTATGGTCATTTTTTACTATTTAAAAATCTCAGCATGAGATTAATATGATAATATCACTTTGGGCAATTAATTGTCATCAGCTTTTTAGTCCTTAGTTGGAGAAGATCTAGGGAAATTCCTCACTTAATGAAGCAAATCATGCGATTGGTGTAACAATCCCAAGCCAGTTGGCTAATTAGCTTCGCATAAGGGTTTCCAGCTTCGCTCAAGCTACATTTGGCTTCAGAGTGAAGCTTCAGGTGTGAAGCTAGACTGGATCACCGTGCTAATCTTTAGGGAGCAGTTACACCCCACAAAGCCTATAAAAAGCCCATTGCAAGGAGGGGCTCAGGGCTGAGCTTTTGATTGGCAGATTTTTGCTGATCTTTTTGGATAGTTTTCACAGAGACTTGGACGCTGGGCTGAAGATTCCCCAAGAGATCACTCTTTAGCTTTCGATTTTTCTTAGAGAATTTCATTTCTCTTTCAGGGTGCGAATATCCTCAAAATCTTCCTCTCTCAAAAGATTTTGGAAACAAGGCGCGAAGGAAATTCTAAAGCAGAAGACTCAAAGACTCGATCATTCACATAGTTAACGGAATAAAGTGGTCGCACGCTGGCCAGAATTCCACCAGCATTTCAGAAATCTCAAGAAGAAATACTTGTAATCTTTTCATTTTTACCTGTAATTCTCTTCGACTTTTGTGAAGTTTTCCCACTTTCTCATCAATGAAAAACAAGATGGTGACTCCGTTGGGCAAGATTTTCTTTAACAATAAGAAAACGGTACCCCAATGCGATGATGAGACCCTTGAGTCTACTGCTAAGACATTGGTCATCGAACTTGACTAAAACAGATCCGAGCAAATTCTCTTTGAGGAAGGCTCAAACCTATCAATGTACGCAAATACAGGAAGATCTTTGTTGCTAGGTCTCCTCTAGCTACTGCTTGAAAGCAAGTCTCCGACAAGATGAAGAATGTCACCTGCAGGCCTAACTCAGTCTTAACTGAGACTAAATTAGCTTCGCGCCAACACCTGTATGCTATGTGCGAAGCTAAACCAGCCTCTAATGCTATCTAGATTGAAAAATTCACTTCAGCCTCATGCAAGGCTAATGGATCTCTTGTTTTAGCTTCGACAGAAGCTCACATAGTCTCTGACCAGAAGACTACTTCAGCTCTTCACAGAGCTTAAACACGCTTCTCCTGCGAAGCTAAAGGCAAAGCACTCATAAGTGCTATCAGCGCAGCCGCAGTACCTTCGCTTCCTGCTGCCAAAGCTTTTAGCTATAAAGCTAGGTTTGAAGCACCCCCTGGAGCTAACAGCGAAGTTACTTCATTTTAAGAAAAAGAAGTGCTCGATCCAAAGTGCTAAAGCACTAAGTGCTCAGATAGCTTCGCCCTACAGCGAAGCTGTCTTAGCTTCGCGCCCGGCCAGAAAATCTGCCAAGTCTAGAGTTAACCTAAGACTTTTCAGTCCATCAGGGCTAATGTTCAGCCTGAGTTTCCATGTTAGATCAATTAGGTCCGACCCATACAGACTTGCAAGAATTTCTAAGCAACAAGCGGAGTCTCACTCTAAAGAGCACGTTCACATCTCGCTGTCCAATCGCGAACAAGTAGGGTATCAACTTGTGACAATACACTCTGCTGACTATTGTCTGGGGCCAATCCCCCCAACATCTCCTCCGAACAAACCATCAATATTCAGTCGGTTGTTAACCCAAATCTCTGAAGAGCCCAAATCTAGGAGGAAGAGGAAGGCAAATAAGCTTTACCTCACCACAGCTTCTGTCAACATGACGGGCAGAGGAAGGGATTCGATACGATCCCGAAGATGAAGAAAGGGGTTTACGCACCCTTTTTTAGTTTGTCAGATTCAGACTATAGCCCCGGCTTAAGTCAGGTCTTGGTTGAACTGGAAGGTGCCTTCCGAGGCACTGGATCTAGGATAGTAATACGCTAAAATTATGGACAACCCTCCTACACAGGGGCAATATCCTGGAACCACTGAGAAGCCTCTTCCAGTGGTCAGACGATGAAGAAGAAGCCAGGGGCTATGCTTCCTCCGCTATAGTCAGCTCTGAGCAAATAGGGAGTGTTCCAGTCAACATGGCTGACAATAATCACATGACGATCTATGTCGACATATGGAGGCCCAAGAATAGACTTTCAAAGCTCAGCAAGAAACTCTGAAAATATCTAGTAGATGTTGGCACAATTCTTGAACAACTAGAATAATGACAACAAGACGGTAGCAATCATGATGAGGAGGAGCACCCAACAATGAACCTCCTAATATTGAAAAGTCAAAGGAAAGTTCCACAATTGATGTCGATGTCATCAAAGGCATCCAAGCTCAAATTGCATCCCTAACTCAGAGGGATGAACTATAGAAAGCAGGGATGATGAGTCCTTACCTGTTGGAATGGGACTCAGTTCCTCATCCGCCAAATTTTAAGCCACCTACGTTGCACATGTATGATGGCAAGAGCTCGCCAAATCAGCACATCTATTATTTTCGGTCACAAACTAGCAACATGATAGATAATGATGAAGTTATGGCTTGACTATTCATTGACACCCTTAAGGGGGTAGCCTTTGATTAGTTTACGAGCCTTCCCAAAGGCTTCATCAACTCTTGGGTGGACCTGAAAACCCGGTTCCTTTTTCGATTTTACGAATATGATATCAAGATGACCATGGACAAGCTCCTATCAATAGTCCAAAAAGGAGAAAAATTTGTGCAAAAATATATTGAGAGATTCCGCAATCTGTCTCTCATGTGCCCTGCATTTGCCCTTGTCCATGTTGCTTCAGATGTGTCGGCATAACTTCCTCAACAGAGAAGAAGTTCGTATCAAAGTTGTCAAAGCTCATACTTGAAAGGAGCTTGTTGAAGAAACAGAGATAGCTGAGAAATCAACTAAAAAGTTTGAGCCCTCAGTGCCCAAGAACAAGTGGGGGGTCGCACCAAGAGGCATAATGTAGCCCAGTCTTCCCAATCCAAAGGGAAAGAACTGAACGCAGTTGAGTTGTCTAGAGAAGCTCCACGAAAGCAAAAAAGGAGCAGCGCCAGCAACAACTAGGAATTCAAGTTTTCGTTGAGATAATATTCATTGAAAGATAAACAGGTGGTGACCATCTTCCACCTACTTAACAAAGTTTACAAGCTCAAGTTACTTAAAGTTCGGTGAGCAGAAGAGGTGGGGCGTACAAATGATTCCAACTACTGCCTCTTCTACAGGATAGTGCATCATCCCATTAGCAGATGCTTTGTCCTTAAGGATAAAATTCAAGCATTAATGGATGCTATAATTCTGACTCTCAAGTCAGAACAAAAGAAAGTCACCGCCAACATGGTGACTCTCAATTTTGAGACATTCCCGAAGACGACTGTCCAAGATGGATTTGTCCCAGTCCCTAAATATAGACTGGATCTCATCAATCCAACGGCAGAAAAGCAGCAAACTAAGAGCCTCGTCCCAATAATGACAAAATCTGGAGAGATCATGTGGATCACCCTGACATCGTTTAGGATGGGCAATGGGAATCCAGCAAGCCCAAGCTCAAATGCAAGTCATGCAATGTCGTCTTCCTCACAATGGATGTTAATGCTATAACTATAGTTTCTCTCAGTGACTCGGAAGAAGTGAAGCTCACCTCAGCAACGCAGCCCGCTACCTCTTAGCAGTAGGTACCCGGACTGGAAAACAATACTTGCGACAGTACAACTAGACCCCCGGTGTGACACAGCAGCCAACGATGTCAGGAACAATTGCACCAATTCAGGCCTCGGCACCATTCGCATTACTGGACAAAGAGAAGGAAAAAGAAATTCGATTTGACAAATAATTGAAAAAGGATCCTTCAAAGGGGCTCAACGCTTCTTTCCGCTTCGGCATATTGACACAACTTGCCAATATCCTAGCTCGTATCATTCTACATGAGGTACTTCGACTCTCAAAAGAGACAAGAAAGATGCTTAGGGATGCACTTGTTGACTCAGAGTCCTTGCACAAGTACCTGCAATCCGTATTAATGACAACGGTGCTCCATGCCCCCAATGTCATTTGGTGCAGCGACAGGTGCCATCCGTTACCTTCACTCCTGAGGACATGCTCCTCAAAGATAATAAGTAGGATAGACCTCTGTACTACACTGGGTGCATTGGCTCTACATGCATTGAAAGGATCCATGTCGATCACGGGTCTGCTCTGAGTATCATCCCAAAGAGACTTCTCACTTTCCTGGCATCCCACTAAGTAGGTTATCAACCACTACTACAACCATTTATCATTTCAACGCCAAGAGTAGTCACCCTCTGGGCAAGATTTGCCTCCGATGCCAAATAGGAGACTTAAAATCAGAAGTGACATGTTACGTCATTGATGCTGATACTCTTCATAACCTCTTGCTCGGACAACCATGAATCTGTGCCAACTGGATCGTACCCTCCACTTTGCACCAATGCTTCAAATATATGGGCAATGATACTCTAGTTCGAACAGTGTTCACCAACATGTAACCGTTCAAAAGAGTGGAGAATTATATCACTGATTCCCTGCTCTACTAAGAGAATAATGAGCCAGTGAAGGAACCGTTGCCTAATGACGTTGACAGTGGCAACGAAGTGGACACAAAATCAGAAGAAAATGCACTGGCTACCTTTATTCTGAAACCAATTGTAGCGTATCTAGATGATCTTGATTGTAATAACCCTGCCGAAAATGAGGGTGAGTGGTCCTTAACGAAAATATTGCTTTGGATTACTCTTTGTCTGTTAAGGATGTATTTAAAACTGTCGACATTAGTTTCTTGCCCATGCCTTTGCCCATCTCTAAAATGGAATGCGTGCACATAGAGGCAATGAAGGATCTGTCTTCATTGTCCCTCCTTCTAAAAGGGACGAATCACTGATTGTATTCAACAAAAGCCAGGTGAGGATCACAACATCCAGAGAATCAGACGATGACTTGGAACCCCCACAATTTTTTCATTACGCACGGTCAACACACCGCAAGATGAAAATGTTTGGATATAGCTTGAATTGTGGAGATGGTTTGAATTTTAGTAAAGGATGGCGCATCCCTTGCAACCTTTCGTACCAGAAGAAAAATCACCCAATTATTACAACCGCATATGCAGGGGGTTAGGATATATCACTCCATTCCCCCCGGTCAAAATAGAGTCGATGAGTTCCTACCCTCGTAATATTCAGACTCATCTGGTTGGGGCTCTGATATTAATATAGGGGGTAGTCTTTAAGAAACTCTTTGCCAACATGCCATCCATTAGTTAGGCAGAGCAAGATGAAGATATTGAGCCATTCGACACCAATTTGTAGCCTCAACAACTGGATCTTCAATGAAAGAAGTGTTTCGAACAACGCAAACCTCTAATCGAAGATAAAATAATCCAAGTCGATGTGGGTAATCAAGCACATTCAAAGCTCTTCTCTATAAGTGTAAGCTTATCTCTAACAGAGAAGCAAGACCTCATATCTCTAATACGAGAGTATATAGATGTCTTTGCCTGAAGCTATGAAGACATGCCTATCCTCGATCCTCAGGTGGCTCTGCATCATCCCAACATTAAACTAGATACTAAGCCAGTTAAGCAACAACAATGACGGTTTTAACCCAACATCATGGAAGCAATCAAAATCGAAGTTCATAAACTCATCGAATGCAGTTTCATTTGAGAGGAACAACACCCAAATTGGGTTGCTAATATTGTCCATGTGCTCAAGAAAAATGAGAAGATCAGAGTTTGCATTGACTTCCATGCTCTTAACACAACCTGTCCCAAGGATAAATTTTCATTACCCTTTACTGATGTCATGATCGAAAACACGTGTGGCTTCGAAAGCATGTCCTTCAGGATTGACAATATGTATTGCTTCGAAAGAATGTTCTTCATAGATGGCTTTTTAGGGTACAATCAAATCAAGATGCACCCAGATGACAAGAAGCATATGTCATTTAGAATGCCACTGGGGGTATATTATTACACTGTAATGTCGTTTGGATTGAAGAACACGCATGCAACTTACAACTGTGTCATGAGCATAATTTTTCGTGATCATTTATGAAAAACGGTGGAATGCTTGTTGACAATATTGCAGTCAAAAGTCACAACAAAGGCAATCACTTCGATGACTTGAGAACCGTGTTCAACATCATGCGGGCTAACCAGCTGAAGATGAACCTGATCAAGTCATTCTTGAGAGTGTCAAGCGGTAAATTCTTTTGATTTATTATCACATCTAAAGGAATTCACTTTGACCCTGACAAGTCAAGGCCATCCAGAATATGCAACCTCTGAGAACCCTCAAAGAGCTCAAAAGTCTACAAGGCAGACTTACCAATATCCAAAGATTCATTACAAATCTTTCGGGCATTTGCCAACCATCTACACGATTAATGAAGGAAGACATTTCCTTCATATAGGATGAAGCTTGCCAAAAGGCTTTCGAGGATATCAAAGCATACATCACCAAGCCCCCGATCCTGGTAGCTTTCATTTCGAGGAAACTATTCTTGCTCTATGTGCGAACTATGGATCACTCTTTAAGCGCTCTTCTAGCAGAGAAGAACGATGAAGGCTTCGAGTAAGCCATTTGCTACCTAAGCAGAACTAAGCAGAACTCTGATCAGAGCTGAATCTCGATATAACTCTATCGAGAAGGAGTGTCTACCTCTTGTCTTCGCTATCTAGAAGACACAACATTATTTGGTTGGCTAAACCATACATGTCATTTCAAGAGTCAATCCCCTACGTATTCTCATGACGAAGTGAGAGTCCTTGAACTCTAGACTGGCTAATTAGGTTATTCTACTGTCTCAATATGACATGACTTTCTCCCTCAAAAGGTGGTCAAAGGTTAAGCTCTCGTAGATTTTCTGGTAGCTCATCCAGCCCCAAAAACCTCAAAACTACACACAGACATTCCAAATGAGGTTCTCAAAGCTAACATGACTTCAAAAGATGATGTACGACAGATGTTCTTTGATGGTGCATTAGGAGCAAGCCCCATAGGTAAAATCATTGCCAGAGTAGGGGTGGTATTTGTCTCGCCAGATAATCATATTCTTCCTCGTGCATTCTTATTGACGGAATCCTGCTCCAACAACGTAGTTGAGTACAGTACTTTGCTCAATGGCCTCAGTTCGCTCAACAAATGGGGGTACGGTACCTTGAAGCTTATGGTAACTCCAAATTGATTGTCAACCAAGTCAAAAGTGAATATGAGATTTATCATGAAAACTTGATATCTTATCATCATGTAGCCATTAAGTTGGCCAACTCGTTCGAAGGCTTCTACATCAGCCATGTGTCTCGCCTCCAAAATATAAAGGCAGATACTTTAGCTGTGCTCACAACTACACTGGCCTTGTCAGTTGACACCACTTATCATCTTGTGATCGCTACTCATCATCTTTTATATCTAAAGTACGGTTTTGAGGTTAGCGAAGTTCATGCAATCTCAACAAACTTAAAACCGCAGGACTAGCGATTCTCGATCATCGACTATGCTTTACAAGGCATACAGCCCAATGATCCTAAGAAAGCAGCTTCTATTTGATGAAGATCTCCACGTTCTACTATAATGCAGTGGTAAAGACGCTGTACCGCCGTTCATATGACGGTTTATTTCTTCATGGTTATCCAACTCAGAAGCGCGAGAAGTACTTAAAGAAGCCCATAATGGCATATGTAGTGCTCATCAACCAGATCCGAAGCTCAAGGATCGACAGCACAGACTCAGCTATTATTGGCCTACCATGTCGCTGACGCAGTCGAATATGCAAGAAAGTATAAAGCATGTCAAATCCACGCAGATTTCATACACCAACTCCCTGAGGTACTCCACCCCACAATCACCTCATGGCCGTTTGAAGCATGGGGAATCGACGTAGTAGGACCTATCAGTCCTTCATCGATAAAAGATCATCGGTTCATCCTTTAGATAACTGATTACTTCTCAAAATGGACAAAAGTTGCACCGCTCATTGAAGTTAAAGTCACTAATGTGATCAACTTCATCAAACACCATGTCATCCACCATCTGGTGTCCCTACGTAGATCATCCACGACAATGGTCCCCAATTTGTAAGTCAATTATTTTATCGGTTGTGCGACAAGTACCAAATTCAGAATGTGGCTTCAACTACTTACAACCTTGCTGCCAATGGGTTAGCGAAGGCATTTAATGAGACAAACATCAAGCCTCTCAAAAGGTTCATCTCTTCAAGTAAGCAACATTGGAACAAGAAGCTCAGTGAATGTCTTTGAGCCTACCGAATGACGGTCTGAACTTCTACAAGCAATACACCTTTTTCTCTAGTTTATGGTGTGAAGCAATCATACCACTAGAGATACAAATGTCGTCACTTCATGTTGCTCTGGCAACAAAGATGACAGAAGAAGATAATTACTCTAAGATTTAGAAACACTTGCGAGAAGCGACCACAAGCTAAACAACGCATTGAGTTGTGCCAAGCTCGAATCTTGAAGACTTCAACAAAAAGGTGAGTCTTTCAGAAAGAAGATTTGGTTTTAGCTGTCAGGCGACCTATAGTCATGACACATAAAACCAAAGGCAAATTTGAGGACCTTCATGGTAGCAGCATTCTACTCAAACAGAGCGTACCAGCGAGCAAATTCAAATGGCAACACACTCATGATACTGATTAATGGCATGTTTTTGAAAAAGTACAATCTCTGATCATGTTAACACCAACCTCTAATCAAAGAAGTACTGACATGACCATGTTAACATTAAATCTCTAGTCATTAAGGCAGACTTGTCGACAATTTCTTCTCCTCTAAGAAATTCCTATCCCCTAAGTGGAATCAATTTCATCTCTGCTTCTTTTGGACCATGGTTTACATCAAGCTGCTGTAATACACGATGTTAACATTGAAGAGAAGACGAAGGCAAAATTTTCAAATTTAGCCTTGTCACTCTTCCCATTTGGAAAAGTAGGTCATAGTTTGAAGTCGAGTATGCTTGAACAGTGATTTTAGGCACTCTTCTTCCTGATCATTCCTCTCGATCCAAAAGGATTATGGCTATTCAATATGTAATATTGGCATGTCTACAATCATTCCTTCGCCTCTGTCATTCGGCGTGTCATGATTCGACCTAGCGATGAGCTCGATCAAGGTGAATTCATTGAAGAAGGTTCGTGAAGCATCTCTGCAGGACCTTTCCAGTGTTTCTACATTCATGTCTGGATTTCGGTGACCAACTGCAAACCTAAATCTTGACTATGATGAACTAAAATGAAGCCTCACGAGGAATCTCGACTTAATCGATAAATTTCATGCACGGCTTATGTTCCATGTCTTGACTTAACGACCGGCCGAGAATCAGAACCTTCATTAGGTGGCACTACATCAGGAATATCGACTTACTCGACAAATTCCCTACGAAGTTTGTTCTTAACTCTTTAATCTCCAGCGAGATTCTAGAGGTCACCAGTGGAACGTAGAAAGAAACACTTCAAATGACAAGATTCGAAGCCTTCGGTAAATAATGCTAAAGGAAAATATTGGCTTCAAGCCCAATATAAAGTCCTTGATAACTCATCATGCTGAGAGGAATAGCATGGCTAGCCCAATTCAAACGGTAGTTGGTAGAGGCAAACAAAATCCGTTGATAGTTTAGAGTTTGCTAAAAATCCTAAGAGACCTGATCCCGTTTGATTCCTCCATAATCCTCTACTAATTACCTCCCATGAAATGATGGATCCACATAGAAGATGAGTTATGTTCACATCTGACTTTTCTATATGTAATGGTGGCATGCCTTTAGTCACATCCTCTGCTTCTCGATCGGTCGAAGCTCAACTTCCCAACCTGTTCATTCAGATATTTAGATAAACTGACTAAATAAGTTTATCTGATGACATATCAAGTCGAACACATTGAAGAAGGCTCGAAACATCTTTTTGCAGAACTTTTCCAGTGTTTTTACATTCATGCCAAGGTGTGTTGCAACCGATCGAACAATCGAGAGTAGAGAAAAAGTCCCCTAGGGATAGGTGGAACCTCTCTATCAATCTCCCCTCAGAATGTACAAATGATTATTCTTCCCAGTGAGAATTCATTTTAGTTTTCATGATAATGATTATTTTTGACGACTTTTATGAAGCACTATATCCTATTCCCCAGCAAAATTCTCTGGGAATATTCTTACATTTGCAGAAAAAGGTCAATTCCACCAAAGTCCTTTACCAATTCTCCTCCATGAAATGGTAGAACCACAAAAAACTATAATCGTTCCCCCAACGAAATGAATTACTAATCAAGTCCGTCACGTAAACCTCTGACGACAAAAATTCTGATGTATCCCTAGCGGATCGGAACTCTATTTGTCATTCTTCTCCATAGGATAGCAGGGCCACTCAAATTATGTAGTCAAATGCTTGTCACGTTAACGTCATACCTCAGACAGCTCTCTTTCAATAGTTTACAAAGAATGATCAGTTCTCTGTCCTAGCGGAGTTGCCATCTTATTCTCTATTGATGAGAAATGTGGGAGAACTTTATAAGAGTCGAAGAGAATTACAAGTAATAGTGAAAAATATACAAGTATCTCTTCTTGAGATTTCTGTAAAAGTGTGTCGGTGGAAGTCTGGTCAGCGCGTGACCACTTTGTTCCATTGACGATGCGAGTGATTGAGTTTTCGGGTCTTCTGCTTTAGAATTTTGTTCTCACCTAGTTCTTAAAATCTTTTGAGAGAGGAAGATCTTGAGGGTATTCGTACCCAGAGAAATAAAAATTTTCTAAGAAAGCTCATAATCTAATGAGTGATCTCTTAGGAAATCCTCAGCTCTCTTTGAAATCACTCCAAAAAGATCAGCCAAAATCCTCCAATCAAAACCTCAGCCTTGAGCTCCTCCTTGCAATGGACTATTTGTAGGCTCTGCGGGGTAAGTGCTCCCTAAAAATCAACACAGTGATCCAGTCTATCTTCACGGCTGAAGCTAGAATAGTTTCACTTTGAAGATAAATGTAGCTCGAGCGAAGTTGGAAACCGATATGCGAAGCTAATTAGCCAATTGGCTTGGGGTTGTTACACCAATCCCATAGTTTGCTCCATTAAGTGAGGGATTTCTTTTGATCTTCTTCAACTAGTTAAGGAATAAAAAGATCATGGCAATTAACCGTTCAAAATGATATTATCACATTAATCTTGTGCTGAGATTTTTAAATTGTCAAAAATGATCATAAAAGCCCGCAGCGGAGCTAAGCTTCATGCAAAGCTGAGAAATGAGCCTATAGCGGAGTTAAAGGGAGCTTACAATGAAGTTAGAAAAGAGCTTATAGCGAAGCTAAAAAATTGCTCTTTGATAGAGCTTGAGTTAGCTTCAGAAATGAAGCTAAGAATGAGGCCACAACGGAGCTACTCTGGGTTTAATACGAAGCTAGAGTTGAGCTTGCAGTGAAGCTAGATATTAGCTTCATGGGTTTCTTCATAAGGCAATACTTAGTTCACTGTCTGATTTACTAGATCAGTGGAGTTCAGGTCACTATTTTGTTCATCAAGGATGAACATGTCTTCAGCCTGTCTATGACTTGTCTTTAAGAAGTGTCGACAAGTTTAGAAATCGTTTGCACCCGTTGCAGAGCTGCCTTGGAGTTTATCTTTATAGAGTGTCAACACTAATATTGAATAAATAAATAAAAAGTTAGTTTTAGTAACCACAATAAGGCATAATTTATATAAAGAGGACTAAAAGCACTCACCTGAGTTTGCCACAGATCTGGATATTTTGAATTAGTAGACTATTTTCGGAACCTACATTCAATTTAATATCAATCTAGATACATGTTATAAGAAATATTTTAATTTAGGTTATTTTAAGTAATTTGGTTGCCAAGATAATTTTAGATGTTTGAAATATGTTTGGTGATTTTTAACCAAAAAGTTTATTTAATGTTCTGGCTTAATTTCCTAATTTTTGGATTTAAATAAGCTTAAAATCATTTAAATTTTCTTTAACGGGTCTAGAATTCTACATTAAAGGGTCTGGATCTGCAACTGGTCTGATCTTAATGGGTTTGCTGCTCTGCACAGACTCGACTGTCAGCGTGTTTGTGTAGGTGGGTCGGGTTTGTATCTTGCACAGACCCGATTGTCTGCGGTCTCCATTATGCCTGGCCTAGAGTTTTCCTCAGCCAGAAGCACTATTGGCTAAGTAATTCTCTCGGTTATCACCATGTCTTGGCCGCTGAGAGTGGTTGGTCTTGGGTTTAGGTGATTTTTATGTAAAGAAAATTTTCTAAAATTCTTAAAAATTCATATTAATAATATGATTGGTTTCTGGACGTACTGGATTAATTTACTAGGTCTTTCGGTGGAGCTTTGTGATGAAGTTTGTGAAATTAGTTAGCGCGCTCAAACATGTTTGATGAAATGCCAAATTTAAATGAACTTACAAAAATGTGAAATCACTCACCGGAATCGCTTCCCCTCAGTTTAAACTTCGTCTACCCATCCACAGCACGATAGTGATCTCGCCTCGGTGAATTTGGAAAGGGGAAATGAGAGAAGACTTGAAAAGTTTGGATTTGTTTATAAGGTTCTCTTAGGAGATTTTCTCATAATATAATGTAGACTAACACCCAATTAAATCCTGGGTGTAATTTGGACATGGAGGAAGCTCATAGGTCAAGTTTGGGCTATTCGTTTGAGGTTTTAATCAGTCAGATAAATTGCTCATTAAATTTGAAAACTATCGAAAGCTTGAGGGTTAAAATTAATTTCATTGATCCTTTGCTGTCACACCAATGCGACACAATGGTACATTTTCTGGGGTCTGCCATGGGACCCGAGTTCTATTCCCAGCGGTGAACATTTTTTCTTCTTCCATTTTATTTTTTATAAGTCTTTAAGGATGTGGGCCTAGTTGGGCTTAGAACTAAAGAGAAAATGAGAAGAGTATTGGTGTGGGCCTAGGCTTCATGGCGTCAAGTTAAATGAAATGTGAGAGGAGGAGTATGGGCTAGGGCCGGCTTAGTTTTCATACTCTTTTTCCTTCTATTATTAATTATCAATTTGATTTATAAATTATTATTATCATTATTATTACATATATAATTTGCATTGAGATATTAATTATTATTTGGTTTTACTTATTATTATTAATTGTGATTATTATCTTTATTAATTATTATAATTGTTATTAATATATAATTGTTATTAAGCATTAGTATTATGATTTTGCATTTGTATCGAGATACTATATTTAATATTAATTTATGTATTATTAAATGAGGATATTATATCCTCCCCACCTAACAAGAAAACTTCATCCTCAGAATTTAAATTTTGCAAAATAAAAATACCTATCAGGGAAATAATTGAGGATAGCGATCATGGATGCCATCTTCTCGGTCCCACGTCACCTCTCCTGGAGAACGCTTGTCCCAGGGTACTGGACAAGTAGAACAGATTGGTTCTTCAGGACTTTAGTGCTACGATATAGAATAGCCATTGGTCTCTCAGTATACGACAGATCTGGTCTAAACTCCAACTCAGAATGGTCCAAGGCATGACTGTCATCTTGGACATACCTCTGTTATTGAGACACATGGAAGATCGTGAAAGCCTTCAGAGATGGATGTAACGACAATCGATAGGCCACTTCTCCAACACGCTTCAAGATATCGAAAGGATCTATGAACCTCAGACTCAATTTCCCTCGGCTATTGAATCTGATCACACCTTTCATTGGAGATATGTTTAAGAGTACATTATCTCCAACTGCGAACTCCAGAGTCTCTTGTTTAAGTCTACCCAAGTTTTCTGTCTGTCTTGAGCCATCTTGAGAGATTTAGGATGATCTTAACTTCTCCATCATTTGGGCAATAACTTATGGTCCCAAAAGTCTCCTCTCACCAACATCAGGAAAGTACACCTAGAGGGGGTGAATATGTGTAAAAGCTAATCTAGGACAATTGATGCGGAATTATAAATTTAATTACTAACACACTATGTGTAATCAAGAGTGAGTTTGAATTCCCCACAAAGAGCTCTGGAACTACTCTTTTAGATTTCTCTAGATTAAGAGTTGAGGTGCTTTAAAAACTCTCTTGGTTGAACACAAGTATGGTCACACAAGCTATATCTATCATATGAATATGAACAATGTAAAGCAATGCAAGATATAAGAGAGAGAGAGAGAATAGATCAAACACAAATACCGTGATATGTTTCAAGGTTTGAGCCTCTGCTTTACGTCCCCGTCTTCACACAGAAGAATTTCCACTATGCTCATACAGGACTTCTACAAAGGGACGTCTACCACGGAATTTCAATTCAACACTTGGAGTACACAACTCCTCTCTTAAACACAAACCTTTACACAAGAGGTGGGCATTAAGCCAAGCACAAAATAAAAGAAAATACACTTGGTGATCACAAAGATCACAAATAATCTCTTGGTGATCTTGAAAGACTACAAACAAATTTTCTCACAAAAACAAGATCTGACAGATAGATTTGGATTGATAGGTCAAGTTTTTGAGAAAACAAAGTGTTTTGGAAAAGAGACAACAAAGAAAAACTCTTGGGAAAAACTTCTTGATAGGTAAAGAAATGAAGAACAAAACTAGATTTCTCAAATATTGGTTTTCTTTGATTTTTCAAAAACTTTGAAATGAATAAAAGGTAAGAGATTTGTAGCACAAAAACTTCTTTTAAAACTTGCTGAAAACACTAGAGAAGATGAAAAATTTTGCTCTTGAAAATATTAGTTAAAACTGGTCTGAAAGGACCCATATTTATAGGGTCTGAAATTATAGCAATTGGGGTCCAGAACAGGTCAAAAATGACTTATCGGTCGACCGCTTGGTCGGCCGTCCCAGGAAAACTTGCCTAACGGTTGACCGTCCGGTCGACTGAGGCTAGAATGAGAGAACTAATCTCTGGTCGGTCGACCGTCCGGTCGACTGGGGCCAGATCCAGAGAGCAGACTCTCTAGATCGGTCGACCGGCCCAAGACGAAGGCAGTTGTGCTATCCTGTGCACATCGGTCGACTGACCGATCAACTGTACTCTGGTCCCGTCGACCGGTCGGTTGACCGCCAACAGGCTCAGGACTGGGATCATAGGGTTTGAAATGTTGGCTTTTAATTACCTATAAAATCCCATAAAATCATAGAAATTTCACAAAAATAAGTTCATGTATATATTTAAAGTACAAATATGTGTGACAAAAAATAAACATATATTACAAACTATTTGAACTATTTTTTAGGCTTAAAAATTTAGTCTTACACCGAAAATCGTATTTTCCAAAAACTCGATTTTGAAATGAAAATATGTTTTCCCCAAAACTTCCATATATACAAAAATAAGATATTTAAACTCAATTGAAGCATAGTGTGTATGGATAGAATCCAATACACATATAAAAGGTATATCTATGTTTTTGACATTAAATCCAAAATAAATTTTGTTAAAAACAAAACTAGAAACCATGAACTAGATATACATCAAATAAGTTTTTAGACAATGTAAAACAATAATGTATATGGATTAAATTTAACATACATATAAACTATGTAAAACTTGTTTTAATTTTATTTATTCATGAAAACCAATAAATGTATTCTTGAAAATCTGAAACGGTTAAACCGAAACCAAAATGTTTGAACTTGTGTGTGTGTGTGAACTTGAGCATATTAGGACTAACTATCCTTACACAAGATTAAAACAAAACTAAAATAAAATAAACCAAAGTCTTCTTATCGATCTTCATCTCCAAGACGACTCGGTTCAAACTCGATCCAAAGAGCTTGACTCCATCTGAGTACTAGATGCGATCTTGACGCTCGAGCTCTTGAATCAACCTGTGTTAGCCCAAAACTGGCTTTGAATCTTTTATTGAAGCTAAACACCTACTAAGATCTTGATTAATAACTGAAACTATATAAACACAAGATCATTAGCAAACTAACCTTCATAAGTTAGTCAGTATCAAAATGAAGGTGATGGTCCTTTGGGCCAACACACCATCCTAGCACAAAGGGGATGTGCATTTCTTTCCAACTGTGCTTCGAAAGGTGTCATCTTGATACTAGCCTAGTAGTTATTATTGTATGAGAATTCCGCCAAGTGTAGATGACCTTTTCTTCACGATCCTTTGAAGTCTAGCATGCACGCTCTCAACATGCCTTCAAGAATCTGATTCATCCGCTCTGATTGTCCCTCGCGATGCAGGCGGTATGCAGTGCTGAACTTTAGGCTGGTTCTTAGGCTTTCTTGAAGACTCTCCTAAAAGTGAGATAGAAATCTGGTACCTCTATTTGACACAATGCTGACGGCACAGATGGAATCAAACCACCTTTTATAACTACTTCTCTGCTAATAACTCAGTAGATTGTACCAATTTGAAAGGCATTGTTACCTTCTGGCTTTTTGAGACGATCAACTATAATCCACAGTGCATTTTTCCCTTTCTAACTGCGAGGTAATGAAATGATGAAGTCCATAATGATGTGTTCCCCTTTCATTCCGGGAACGACAAAGGTTGAAGAAGTTTGGTTGTCGTCTGATGTTTCACCTTCACCCGTTGGCATACCAGACACCTCGGCATAAACTGAGCAATCCCTCTCTTCATTCCATGCCACCTAAAATATTGCTTCAGGTCTTTGCACATTTTTGTCCCCACCTAGATGTATAAAATATGCAGAGTTATAGGCTTCTGATAGTATTTCTTGTCAAACCTCCCCTTTCTGTACACAAATTCTTCTGCCGAAATGGAGTATCCCTTCAACAGGTATCTGTATATTTGACCTCAATCCTGCTTCCACATTCTCCCTAAACCTTTTGTAGCTCGGGATCCTCACTCTGAGTTGCCTTGATCTTCTTCAGTAAGGTCGATGATCACACACGTGCATTGCATGTTTTCATATCATATATGTCACATTTTTGCATTTTTATTTAAATAAAACTCTGCTATTGATGTATTTTCATGTTTAATTGCGTGTAGGGTAATTAAGAAAGAAAAAAGAGAAATGGACAAATTTATCTAATTAAACCCAAAAGTTCAAAAGAAAAAGGATCGATTCAAATCCAGAGGTTCTAAATGCCATCTTATCTGAAGACCAGGTTTATCAGATGAGATAATATCATTAGAATTTAAAGAAAAAATAGATTAGAAGAAGACCATATCGGTTTCACTGAGGATAAAGAGATAGATCGTCAAATCTAAAACTAAAATTTAAATTCCAAAGGGACTAATGGATAGAGAGAAGATCAATGGATGGGATGAAGCAATTTAGACTCGGATTCAAACTGGATATATTTTAATATTTGAATCATAACTTTCTCTATCAAAACTCAAATCTGATAATTCAAGATGATCCAGAAAGAAGACTTAAAGGACTAAAACTCTTACGTTGATCACTATTTCTAATTCTATTATTTGTTAAGCTATATTCAGAAATTAACATGCTAACAAACTGCAGATCAGAATTGAATATCCACATCAAATCAAGTTTGAAGATAAGGGGAGGATTCAAATTCAAAAATAGCCAGCTCCCCCTATATTTAGACTTGTTTCCTTATTCATTTCTATCCTATAAATACCCCACACATCAGAGGCAGAGGAAGATCAAGCAGAGAGGAGAAGTTAGGCCACTCTGTAATTTGTAACTTAGGTTTTTGTTTTATGCAATTTTTGTTTTATTTATGTAACTGAGAGGAGAGGAGAGTTTCATGGAGGAATGAGAGTAAAGCTTGTACTGAGGTTGACACGGGTACAAGTAAGTCTTTTCTTTCATTGTTATTTGAATCAAATTGAAGTTTCTTTTCTTCTTTACTCTTATTTTTGTTTGCTTCCCTCTTCTGTATTTGTGAAACCAAATGACTCCTATAGCCTCGAAGTTGCCTTGCTCTCGCAAGTGTCGTTGATGGCTTATGGTGATGAATAGCTATAGGATCTAAATATTATGTCAACACAACACTAAAACAAAGATAACTAGCGTTAAATGAAATAGCTTGCAGGAAAGAAAATAAATCTCAGAAAATATACAAACGCGAACACAAGAGATTTTATCTTGGTTCGGTCTTCTTGACCTACATCCAGTCTCCAAGCAACCTGCTTGAGATTTTTCTTAACCTTGATTTTGTACACCTAAAATCAACTCCTTATACACCACTTGACAAACAACCTTTGCCAAATCCGTACAACTCTTCTCTATACCAAGAAGACAATTTCCTTATACACCTCTTCTCAACACTAAGAACATAGCCTTGTACAATACTTCTCTTTGAGTGATTACAAAATAACCTATAAGCCTTGAATCTGTATGTGCTCGTGAACAAGGACTCTTATAGGTGGACTCTCAGAATTCTTCACTAGAGGATTGGAATTTATATGAAGAATAAGAAAGTGGAAATTAGTTTCCTAAAAAACAGAATTTTTCAACAGAGTTTGGACAGAAAACTAATCATTTGAATTGGTGTATTTAGCTTAGGACAACATCCTTATTTATAGATGAAATCTATGGTCAGTTAAGGCAGTTATCAAGAAAAATTTGAATATCAGAACGTTAGATAAAATACCAGAATTCAATAACTGTTTAACAATTAGAAATTGTTATAAGTCGACTAGGGCAGGGAGTAAGTCGACTAGGGCAAGAAATTTTGACTGAGTTAGTCGACTAATCAAGGGGTTAAGTCGACTACAGATATATGATACGATATGCAAGTCTCTTGAAACAACTATTAGTCGACCAGCAGAAATAGTTAGTCGACTACAACATGGATTAGTCGACTAATAATATTGGTAAGTCGACTAGTGCTGGTAATAGTCAAGAAAAAGAAAGTTGATATCTTTTTTGGAAAGGACTTAGTCGACTATAGACTTATGATAAGTCGACTAATAAGACTATTTGTGTGTGTGATCAAGGCTTTTAACAAATATCTAATAATACAAAAAAATAGTACAAATTACATTTGTTATCATCAAAATAAGTTCCAACATTCTCCCCCTTTTTGATGATGACAATGTGTGTATGCACAAGCTCCCCCAATAGAGAAATTCCCCCTGCAGAAAACAGGTTATAACAAATATATATAACAAGTGTTCTCCCCCTGCATCATACCATACATATGATATATTTTTAAGTGTTAAAAATAACTTATATCATCAAGTATTCTCTTTTCTTTATATGGTACCTATAAGATAAAACATTGTTAATGGCACCAAACATGATCAAAATAATAACCTTTAGGAATCTAAACCCAATTTGAATTTGGTTTCCATCTGTTAGTATAAACATAATTGCATGAATTACATATATCATGCACAAATGATGTAATATAAGCATTTTTGTCCATATTATTTAGATTTTTAGGAATCCAAATATATTTATACTTTGATTTCATGGTCTTCTTAACAAAAGAATTATCACTATTCTTTTTGTAGATATGTGTAGTTCTTTCAACATTATTTTTTGAACAACAAAGACTAATATGCTTATCTTTTGAAAAACTAAGTCCAAAATGATTATATGAAACCTTTTGATATGACAATATATTATTTAAATTTTTTTCTTTATTAAACTTTGTCACTTGATTCAAAAATTCTTCATATTTATCTTTGAAACTTGTCATGTCTTTATTTAAAACATAAATTCTTTAATTTAAAGCCATAGTTTCTTTTTTAAGCAAAATATTTTCTTTTAAGAAATTCTCATTATCCTTTTTCAATGAAGATATAACTTTTTTAAAGTCATTCTTTTGAGAATTTACAGAAGAAATTTGAGAAAAATAAACATAAATTTCTTTTGATAAAACTTTATTTTTCATCATTTCATTCTTAAGACATTATATAGTTCATGAAATGCATCTAATAGTTCAGTATATTGTACCTCATTTTCTTCTTGAGCCATAAAGCAAACATTGCATGTTCAGTGGCTTTTTCTTCATCTGAGGAAGATGAATCACTATTATCCCATGATGCTTGATAATCTTTTTTCTTTTTGAACTTTTTGTCCTTGAATTTTTCTTTGTTTTTGAGCAATGGGCAATCCTTCTTCATATGACCTGTTTTATTACAATTAAAACATGTAGGATTAAACTTACCTTGCTTCAAGAACTTTCTCAATTTTCTTGAGAGCATTGTCATCTCCTCTTCATCATCATCTGAATCGTCCATATTTGAGGGTGCATGGAAGGCAAATACTTTCTTCTTTGATTCAAGTTGAAGTTCATCATTCTTCCGATCTTCAAGTTGCACTTTATATGCCATTAAATTACCAATAAGATTTTCTAATGATATTGTTGAAAGATCATTTGCTTCTTCTATTGCAGTGATTTTCTTCTCCCAATCTTATGTGAGTGCATGAAGAACCTTTCTAACTTTTTTCACTTAAGTGTTCCTTTCCAAGGGATGCCAATTTTGTAATCATTTCTGAAATTATTTCGTTCTCCTTCATTTTGAAGAGTTCAAACCTGTGAACAAGAACAGAAATGTTAGACTCTTTAACCTTATTTGTACCTTCATGAGTTACATGAAAAATCTGCCATATTTGATTTGCAGATCTGGCTGTTGATACGCGATTGAATTCTCCTTTGTTCAAGGCATAGAAAAGCGCGTTCATTGCTTTGGCATCAAGCTTTGCAGACTTCTTTTGTTTTTCATTCCATGTACTGTAATTTGTGGTCGGCTTGGTGCACGATGCTTCTACTATGTTTCAAAGTTCATAGTTGAGTGATTACAAATAGATTTTCATTCTACACTTCCAGTAGTTGTAATTTGATCCATTAAATAGTGGTAGATGTTGTGTAGAATGTCCTTCTCTGAATTGTGATGAAGGAAACTCCGTTGCCATCCTTGTATGTAGGGTGTTGACTGTGTATGCCGAGCCGGGCTCTGATATCAATTGTAGGATCTAAATATTATGACAACACAGCACTAAAACAAAGATAATTAGCGTTAAATGAAATAACTTGTAAGAAAAGAAATAAATCTCAGAAATATGCAAATGCAAACACAAGAGATTTTATCTTAGTTTGGTCCTCTTAACCTATATCCAGTCCCCAAGCAACTCGCTTGAGATTTTCTTAATCTTGATTTTGTGCACCCAAAATCAACTCCTTGTACACTACGTGACAAACAACCTTTGCCAAATCCGTACAACTCTTTTCTACACCAAGAAGATAATTTCTTGTATACTTCTTCTCAACATCAAGAAGATAACCTTATACAATACTTCTCTTTGAGTGATTACAAAATATCTATAAGCCTTGAATCTGTATGTGCTCGTGAACAAGTACTCTTATAAGTGGACTCTCAGAATTCTTCACTAGGAGATTGGAATTTGTGTGATGAATAGGAAAGTGGAAACTAGTTTTCTGAAAAACAGATTCAACAGAGTTTGGACAGAAAACTAATTATTTGAATTGGTATATTTAGCCTAGGACAACATCCCTATTTATTGGTGAAATCTATGGTCAGTTAGGGCAGTTATCAAGACAAATTTGAATATCAGAACGTTGGATAAAACACCAGAATTCAATAACTATTTAACAGTTAGAAACTGTTATAAGTCGACTAGGGCAGGGAGTAAGTCGACTAGTATAGGCAATTTTGACTGAGTTAGTCCACTAATCATGTTGGAACCTGACAAGTTCAAGATGTTGACGCCTCTCCAATTACTAGATTTTGATGATGGACGAACACGACTACTACATGATGATTGCTCTACCTCAGATGGAGTTTATTATGCTTACGGGTGTTTGTGGAAGTTGTTGTGTAAACTTAGAAAGTTTTGTAATAGCCTTGATCAACTTACACACAAAAATCCCTTCCCAAGTCGACTTACCCTATTGATATAGTCGACTACCCCAATGTAGTCGACTTGATATATAGCCCTAGTCGACTAGTCCACTTAACAAAAACTCTCAACTCTCTGTTTGGACTCTGTAAGCCAAATTAGTCGACTTGACTTTCTTACCTAGTCGACTAACAGATACTCTAGTCGACTAACCCTATTTCCAAGTCGACTAATCTTTGACACAAAAAATATCCAACTCTCTGTTTCTTTTCTGAAACAAAATTAGTCGACTACCCTTTTTATCCAGTCGACTAATCCAGTGTTTAAGTCGACTACAAGTTAGTTACAGTCGACTAATTTCAGTTATCCAGAAACTTTTGTTTCCAACAGACACTTCCCTAGTCGACTAACAATCTTACCTAGTCGACTAATAAGTGAACTTTTGCCTAGTCTAGTCGACTAATCCAGTATCCTAGTCGACTATAAGCAGTTTCTGACTGTTGGACAGTTTCTCTTATCTGATTCATTTGGCAACGTTTTCAAATGTTCAAATTGTCTGAATTGATGTCATAACTTCCCTAACTGACTCTAGTCTACATCTATAAATAGAGAAGTTATTCCTAAGGCTTTTCACTAATTCTTTCAATCAGATTTCCAAAGTCAAAATTCCCAGAATCCTGAAAACTGAAATTTGCAACTTCTTTCTTCACCAAAAGCCATTTCCTCTTGTGAAGAATTCTGAAGTTAAACCTTCCTATACAGAACCTTGTCCACTACAGATCCTTATCAAGGCTATAGGAAGTTATTGTATTCATTTCAAAGAAAGTTGTACAAAGAGTCTTCTTGGGTGTAGAAGATTGTACAAGGCGTGTTCTCTTGGTGGAAGAGAAGTTGTGCACGTTGGCAAAGGGTGTTTGTCAAGTGGTGCACAAGGCACTTGTTGTAGGGTGTACACAAGGAAAGTAAAGGAAAATCTCAAGCGTTTTGCTTGGGGACTGGATGTAGGTCACAAGGACCGAACCAGGATAACTCTCCGCTGTTTGCGTTTGTTTTTCTGTGCTTAATCTCTTGTGATTATTTAATTTCTGTAAGTGATTTGTTTAAAGTTTAAATAACACTATTCACCCCCCCTCTAGTGTTGTTTTGCTTGTTATATAGATCCTACATTTGGTATCAGAGCAGGTTTCAAGGCAAACAACCATACAAGGATGGCAACGGATTTCCAATCATCCCAATTCAAAGAAGGGCATTCTACACAACGTCCACCGCTCTTTGACGGAACCAACTACAATTACTGGAAGTGTAGAATGAAGATCTACTTGCAGTCGCTGAACTATGACCTTTGGAACATCGTAGAAGCAGCATACACCAAGCCTACAACCAACTATGACGCTTGGAGTGAAGAACAAAAGAAGAATGCAAATCTGGATGCCAAGGCGATGAACGCTCTCTTTTGTGCCTTAACCAAAGAAGAGTTCAACCGTGTGTCTACATCAACCTCTGCACATCAAATATGGCATACACTCGAGGTAACACACGAAGGTACGAACAAGGTTAAGGAATCTAAAATTTCAGTTCTTGTCCACAGATTTGAATTGTTCAAGATGAAGGAGAACGAAACCATATCCGAAATGGTTACAAGGTTCACCGACATCACCAACACTCTTGCATCCCTTGGAAAGGACTACACTCAAGTTGAACGAGTCCGTAAGATCCTTCGTGCACTCACACCGGAATGGGAGAAGAAGACAACCGCCATTGAAGAGGCAAACGATCTCTCCACCATGACATTAGAAAACCTAGTCGGTAATCTAATGGCATATGAAGTGCAAATAGAAGAAAGAAAGAAGGACGAACAACAACATCAATCCAAGAAGAAAGTTCTTGCCTTCCATGCATCTTCAGATACGGACAATTCGGATGAAGATGAAGAAGAAATGGCCATGCTTTCAAGGAAGTTCAAAAGATTCTTAAAACAAGGTAAGTATAATAAGAATAAAGATACTAATGAAATTCCAACTTGTTTTAAGTGTAACAAACCAGGCCATATGAAGAAGGATTGTCCATTGATGAAATCAAAAGGACACTTCAAGACTTTCAACAAGTTCAACAAGTTCAACAAGAATAAGAAGGCCTTTCAAGCAACATGGGATGATAGCGACTCATCTTCCTCTGAGGACGAAGAAGAAGCAAAGGAAACCGCCAATATTTGCTTCATGGCCCAAGAAGATGAGGTACAAGATTATGATGCTTTATTAGAAGCCTTTAATGAACTTTATAGTAATTTCAAAACTGAAAAGATTAGAAATAAAGTTCTAATAAAGGAAAATGAAAAACTTATTAATGATAATTCAATTCTTGTTTCTCAAACATCATCTTTTAGTTCTCAAAAAGAAGAATTTGAAAAAGTTATTGTATCTTTAAAAAGAGACAATGAAGTTTTCTTAAAAGAGAATGCTTTACTTAAAAAGGAAACTTTTTCTTTAAGTTCTAGAATTAATGTTTTAGATAAAGATATGATAAGTTTCAAAATTAAGTATGAAGATCTTTTGAAAAATGTAAATAAATTTAATAAAGGAAAAGAAAGTTTAAATATGTTATTATCTTCTCAAAAGATGTCTAACAACCATTTTGGTCTTGGTTTTTCAAAAGATAACATGTATAAGCCTACTCATGTTGGTATTGGTTTTTCAAAGACTAATTTTGTAAAATCTACACATGTTCATAATCCATACAATTCTTTTGTAAAAAGAAATTATATTTCAAAAAGAAGTAGATGCAAATATATATGGGTTCCTAAGAATCTAAATAATATTGATAAGAATATTTATGTTGCATCTTTTATACATGATGTGTGTAATTCTAAGAATTATGTTTATACTAACAAATGGAAACCAAATTCCAATTGGATTTGGGTTCCTAAAGGCTAACCTTTTTCGGACCCTATCATGATGGGTACCATATTTATTGTTTTATCTTATAGGTACCAAACAAAGATAAGTGGATACTTGATAGTGGGTGTTCCAAACACATGACCGGACATATACAACTATTGTCTTCCGTACAAATCAAAAAAGGAGGTACAGTGATCTTTGGAGACAATAACAAAGGAAAAGTTATTGGAACCGGCATTGTTGGTAATCTTTCAAAACCTCTTATTGAAAATGTTCTTTTGGTAAGTGGTTTAAAACACAATCTATTAAGTATTAGTCAATTATGTGATAAGGGTTATAAAATTGTGTTTGAAAAAGATGTTTGTCTTATTTATGATGCTACTATGAAAGATATTTTGTTTAAAGGTTTTCGAAATAATAACATATATGAATTGTCAATAGCATGCATGTCTTCAAATGAAAATTTATGTCTAATTGCTTCAAATAATGATTATTTTTTATGGCATAAAAGATTTGGTCATTTGAATATGAAAACTATTTCTAAGATTTCAAAATTTAACTTAGTTAAAGGTCTTCCAAAAATTGCTTTCAAAAAGGACTATTTTTGTGATTCTTGTCAATTAGGAAAACAAGTTAAATCTTCTTTTAAATCAAAAGATTTGGTTTCTACAAAAAGACCTTTAGAATTATTGCATTTGGATTTATTTGGTCCTACTCGTGTTTCTTCATTAAATAAGAGTAGATATGTTTTTGTCATTGTAGATGATTACTCACGTTTTACATGGGTGATTTTTCTGAAAAATAAAAATGACACTTTTGATGAATTTGTAAGTTTTTGTAAAAGAATTCAAAATCAAAAGTCTCTAAACATAGTCACTATTCGTAGTGATCATGGAGGAGAATTTGAGAATGAATCTTTTTCAAATTTCTGTAATAAGTATGGTATTACACATAATTTTGCATTTCCTAGAGCATCTCCTCAAAATGGTGTTGTAGAGAGAAAGAATAGGACTTTGCAAGAATGTGCTAGAACTATGCTTATGGATAGTAACTTACCAAAATACTTTTGGGCTGAAGCCACTGCTACTGCTTGTTATGTTTTAAATCGAGTACTTATTCGACCATTTTTAAATAAAACCTCTTATGAATTGTTTCATGATCGGATTCCAAAAGTTTCATATTTTAAGATTTTTGGTTGTAAATGCTTTATTTTAAATACAAAAGATGCTTTAGATAAATTTGATGCTAGATCCAATGAAGGTATTTTTGTTGGCTATTCTACTCATAGTAAAGCATATAGAATTTTTAATAAAAAATCATTTACTATTGATGAATCTTTACATGTTAAATTTGATGAATCCTTGACTAAACTTGTTTCTAATGATTCTCCACATGATGATGATCATATTATAGTTTCTCCTAATGAAAATATTGTTATATCTTCTGTTGATACTAACTTGTCTAAGGATGAAGAGATTCCTACCAAGTTACCGAAAGCCTATGTTGAAGTAAGGAATCATCCACAAGATTTGGTAATTGGAGATATAAATCAAGGCGTTCAAACGAGATCCAAGTTGAACTACATGACACAAATTGCCTTCATTTCACTCATTGAACCGAAGAATATCAACGAAGCATGTGTGGATGATTATTGGACAATTGCCATGCAGGAAGAGTTGAACCAATTTGTAAGAAATGATGTGTGGGATCTTGTGCAACGTCCTACTGATCATCCCGTCATCGGTACAAGATGGGTCTTCAAGAACAAACTCAATGAATCTGGTGAAGTCATTAAGAACAAGGCAAGGTTAGTAGCACAAGGGTACAATCAAGAAGAAGGTATTGATTTCGATGAAACTTATGCTCCAGTTGCAAGACTTGAATCAATTCGTATATTACTTGCTTTTTCATGTTTTATGAATTTCAAATTATATCAAATGGATGTTAAAAGTGCCTTTTTAAATGGAATAATTAAAGAAACTGTTTATGTTGAACAACCACCAGGTTTTGAACATGAAAAATTTCCAAACCATGTTTTCAAACTTAAAAAAGCTTTATATGGTTTAAAGCAAGCACCTCGTGCTTGGTATGATAGATTAAAGAGTTTTCTTTTAAATTCTGATTTTAAAATGGGAAGTGCAGATACAACTCTTTTTATCAAACATGTTCATAAAGATATCTTAATAATTCAGATTTATGTTGATGATATATTATTTGGTTCTACTAATGATGATCTTTGTCAAGAATTTTCTAAGACTATGCAGAATGAATTTGAGATGAGTCACATGGGCGAACTCACTTACTTCCTCGGTCTTCAAATCAAACAAATGAAGGATGGAATCTTCATCTCCCAATGCAAATACGCTAAGGAACTTCTAAAGCGATTTGGTATGGAAAATTCTGGTCACAAGAATACTCCCATGAGTACAACTACCTTTTTGGACAAAGATGAAAGTGGTAAGAATGTCGATCAGAAACTCTATAGAGGTATGATTGGCTCTCTACTTTATATTACGTCTAGTAGACCTGATATAATGTTTAGCGTATGCTTATGTGCTAGATATCAGTCAAATCCTAAGGAATCACATATTAAAGCCGTGAAAAGGATTTTTAGATATTTAAATAACACAGTCAACTATGGTTTATTTTATCCAAAGTCATGCACATTTGATTTATTGTCTTATAGTGATGCTGATTTTGCTGGTTGTAAATCTGACCGGAAGAGTACTAGTGGTACTTGTCACTTTTTGGACATTCATTCACTAGTATCTTGGTTCAGTAAAAAGCAAAATTCCGTATCCTTATCAACAACTGAGGCAGAATATATTGCTGCTAGTGTTGCATGTGCCCAAATTATATGGATGAAACAAACCTTACTTGATTATGGCATGACTCTCACAAATTCACCTATTATGTGTGATAATACAAGTGCTATTAATCTATCTAAAAATCCAGTTCACCATTCACGTACCAAACATATTGATATTAGACATCATTTTTTACGTGATCATGCTTTAAAAGGTGATATTTCTTTAAATTTCATATCAACTGATAATCAAGTTGCTGATATATTAACTAAACCACTAAAAGAAGATATCTTTATAAAATTTAGAAGAGATCTTGGTATTTGTAATTTTTCAGATTTTTAAACAATTTCTTAGATTTTTCAAAGGCAGTATTTTTATGCAAGTTAGTCGACTTATAACTCTTATTAGTCGACTTATAAAAGTCTTAGTCGACTTGACAAATCTCCTAGTCGACTCCTGTGAGAAACAGAAACTTCAATTTCTGATTTGTCCAGAATTAGTCGACTATAGAAAATTTACAGTCGACTAGATCTATTATTAGTCGACTAGTCTTGTCCTGTAAGTCGACTAATACTGTGAATTTCTGTTTTTCTGTTTTCGGATTTTTGATTCAAACCCGACCCAATAACTTAAGTTAAGGATCCGATATCAATTATTTTTTAATCCTATCCATTGATTTATATTCAGGATTCATCTTAACCATTCATTTCTTTCCTTAACTCACCCAAACCCTAGAAGTTCCTCATTTCTTCTTCCAACCGAGCCTTTCAGTCGACCAGACGAAGAAACTAGGGCACCCGAAGTTCTGCGACTTCTTCCAGCGACTTTCTTCCAAATTCCTCCACTGTTCTTCATTTCAGGGTATAAATCTTTCCAATTTCAGTTCATTACTTCATTATCTACTGTCTCTTTGAGTTAATTTCGTTTTCATCATGTCTCGTTCCAAGAAAACAAAATTCACTCCTGGTTCATCCTCTTCAACCACTGTTGATTTTAGGACTTATCTGAAAAATCCACATCTCGAGGCTGATTATCTTCGTCTGTCTCAATTAGATATCATACCAGGAAGGTTCATCAAATATGATGATTTTTATGATTATGATATCATGGATTATCTTAGAAATTGTGGTTTATATAACATGTTCTCCTCTAAAGTTAAGGATGCTTATTATCCTTTTCTAATCTATCTATTCTACACCAACTTAGCTTTTGAAGATAATGAAAATAAAACCTATCTTGCATCCTATGTTAAAGGTGTTCATATTAAGCTTTCTATCAAGAATATTGGCCGTATCTTATCTATTCCATATAGTGGTCTCACTCTTGATGAAATTGTCATGGATGATGAAGATGTTTTAGGACAAATCTTTCTACCCGGTCAACATCTACCTATGTCCAACAATAAGCTTAAGCCAATTCCCCGTCTAATTGGTAGAATCCTTTCCTATAACATCTGCCCTAAGACTGGTAGTTATAATTACTACTCAAGGGAATTATCGTCCTGTGTCTATGCTATTATGGCTGGACATGACGTTAATTGGGCTAAAATCATATTTGACACCATGGTCAAGTTTCATTCTTCTCACCTACCATTTGGCGCCTTTCTCACTCCAATCTTTCGGAAGTATCATGTTGATCTTGCTTCTGAAGAAACTGTTGTCAAGAGTTTTGAGTTCTTTGATCGTGCTGCCATTAATAGGATGAAGCTACCTGAGTTTCCTTCTCATGAACCCCAACAACCACCTTCTAATCCACCAAGTCCTCCACATGGTCCATCTACATCTTCACAACCCGATCCTCCTCCAACTCAACCAAATCCATATGCCGATGCTTTCTATAATTCCCTGTCCGCCCAGATAGCATCCCTTCAATCTCAACAACAAAATTTGTTCGATTCTCACTCTCGCATTCTTGAGAATCAATCTATGATGATGACTAGGCTGCAATCCATTGAGTCTACTCAATCAGCCATAATCAGTCTTCTCAAGATCCATCACCCACCTCCTCCTCCCGGATCTGAAGATTGAAGCTATTGGCGTTGGAGTGTCTTTTTATGCTATTTACTTTTGAAGAACTATTATGTATTTTCTGTTTTTTAAAGACTCTGTCAGTTTATGTTTCAGACCTCTGTATCTTCTCTTTTTGTTAATGACAAAGGGGGAGAAATGTTGTTATATAACTCTGTTATGTGTTTATGTCAGAATTTTATGTTGTGATCTATGTATCTGTGTATCTGTGTTTGTGTATCTATGTGTATCTGTGTATCTGTGTATCTGTGTTTGTGTATCTATGTGTTTCTGTGTATCTATCTGTGTATCTATGTTTGTGTAACTTTGTTTTGTGACAAAATAAAGATTTTTGACATATATATGTTATGGATACTAACATATAACCATGCAGGTGCAACCTAACATTTTCTGCAGGGACAAAATATTTTTTATAACTTAATTACTGCAGGGGAGTTTTGTTGCAGGGGGAGCCATCATAGACATATGTTGTCATCATCAAAAAGGGGGAGAATGTTGGAACCTGACAAGTTCAAGATGTTGACGCCTCTCCAATTACTAGATTTTGATGATGGACGAACACGACTACTACATGATGATTGCTCTACCTCAGATGGAGTTTATTATGCTTACGGGTGTTTGTGGAAGTTGTTGTGTAAACTTAGAAAGTTTTGTAATAGCCTTGATCAACTTACACACAAAAATCCCTTCCCAAGTCGACTTACCCTATTGATATAGTCGACTACCCCAATGTAGTCGACTTGATATATAGCCCTAGTCGACTAGTCCACTTAACAAAAACTCTCAACTCTCTGTTTGGACTCTGTAAGCCAAATTAGTCGACTTGACTTTCTTACCTAGTCGACTAACAGATACTCTAGTCGACTAACCCTATTTCCAAGTCGACTAATCTTTGACACAAAAAATATCCAACTCTCTGTTTCTTTTCTGAAACAAAATTAGTCGACTACCCTTTTTATCCAGTCGACTAATCCAGTGTTTAAGTCGACTACAAGTTAGTTACAGTCGACTAATTTCAGTTATCCAGAAACTTTTGTTTCCAACAGACACTTCCCTAGTCGACTAACAATCTTACCTAGTCGACTAATAAGTGAACTTTTGCCTAGTCTAGTCGACTAATCCAGTATCCTAGTCGACTATAAGCAGTTTCTGACTGTTGGACAGTTTCTCTTATCTGATTCATTTGGCAACGTTTTCAAATGTTCAAATTGTCTGAATTGATGTCATAACTTCCCTAACTGACTCTAGTCTACATCTATAAATAGAGAAGTTATTCCTAAGGCTTTTCACTAATTCTTTCAATCAGATTTCCAAAGTCAAAATTCCCAGAATCCTGAAAACTGAAATTTGCAACTTCTTTCTTCACCAAAAGCCATTTCCTCTTGTGAAGAATTCTGAAGTTAAACCTTCCTATACAGAACCTTGTCCACTACAGATCCTTATCAAGGCTATAGGAAGTTATTGTATTCATTTCAAAGAAAGTTGTACAAAGAGTCTTCTTGGGTGTAGAAGATTGTACAAGGCGTGTTCTCTTGGTGGAAGAGAAGTTGTGCACGTTGGCAAAGGGTGTTTGTCAAGTGGTGCACAAGGCACTTGTTGTAGGGTGTACACAAGGAAAGTAAGGAAAATCTCAAGCGTTTTGCTTGGGACTGGATGTAGGTCACAAGGACCGAACCAGGATAACTCTCCGCTGTTTGCGTTTGTTTTTCTGTGCTTAATCTCTTGTGATTATTTAATTTCTGCAAGTGATTTGTTTAAAGTTTAAATAACACTATTCACCCCCCCCTCTAGTGTTGTTTTGCTTGTTATATAGATCCTACAAATCAAGGGGTTAAGTCGACTACAGATATATAATACAGATATACAAGTCTCTGGAAACCACTATTAATCGACTAGCAGAAATGGTTAGTCAACTACAACATGACTTAGTCGACTAGTAATATAGGTAAGTCTACTGGTGCTGCTAACAGTCAAGAAATAGAATGTTAATATCTTTTCTGAACAGGACTTAATCGACTATAGACTTATGATAAGTCACTAGCAACTGTATTAGTCGACTATAAGAGGGTCAGTTCGACTAATAAGGCTATTTGTGCGTGATCAAGGCTTTTAACAAATATCTAATAATACACAAAAATAGTACAAATTACATTTGTTATCATCAAAATAAGTTTCAGCAATAGCCATTCTTATGAGAGTGTAGCTCGCCCCTTCATTTCGTAGTGTAAATCGGGAATGAGGAAGATCCTATTTGTCATACTTCGCTCGCCTTCAAACAAAGGTACATCGTCGATATGGGTCAAAGGTAAGAAGGCGCCGAAGAGGTATGTAAGTATTTTTTAGGGTTTAACTTTCTTTCTTTTAATTTTTAGTTTAGATCACCAACATCACTATCTCTCGCCTCGTTCATTATTTATCACTTTCTTCCTAACTTTTTTTCATTTTCTTTTCAAGAACTAAAAGAACTTTAACCATTTCAAGTGAACTAAAGAGAATTTACTAAAAAGCTTCCATCGCTAGTCCCTCCTTGTAGATCACGACCCGCATAGCCACTCGCTATCACGGTAGTATTAAGCACCTTGCACTCTTTATTCTTAAGTTCTAAAATTCTATATTTTCTGTATGCAGATCCAACTCAATAAAATTTTTGTGCCATTGCCAGGGAGGGACGGTAAGTGACTCTTTTTTGTTTGCTTTATTGATTAACTTTATTCTCTATTCTTTGAAGTACAGGTTTAACAACAAGGAAATTTTTGTTGTAGTGGACAAATAAGTGGCCCTGGACTTTGCTCAAGAAAGTAAAGCCCAGAAGCCCTCAGATTTGCTAAATTCCTATTGCAATCTGAGTGAACTACTAACCTGTATTTTTTGCAGGTTGGCTGAATTGCATAATTTAAATATCTATAACTATTTATTTTCTTATTTGACTCACTGTACATACATTTCTAATTCAATAGTAAAAAGTTAATTGTAAATACTAAATACGGTTTAGACTTTGCATTTAGGTACGTGTCTATTTCGTTACATTTTCTATTTACTGTTGAAGAGTGCTAGAACCAATATATGTGTGCATAACATTTAATATATGTTCATTCTTGTATGAAATATTGCTTGAGTGTTACTTTTTCTATATACTTGTACACTGCACTAAACTGAATTAAGGGCTTGTCCTATAAACAAGATAAGGTAGGGAAGTCATTACCCTCCGTTAACCCACAAATAATCTCCTCACTCACTAATACAAACCTAACTAAAACTAAGTAGACGTTGGCCTTAGGGACATCTCAGACTCAAATAAGAGACTGACCTAAGGGGAAAGTTGAATAGAATTTGACTCTTGCCAAATCGGTGTAAAAGGTTGGGGATTGATGAAGCGAAACCTCGAAGAATAGTGATTTGACGTAATTAGGCCCGCTGCTTAGGCACGGACACCTCCCACTGATCTTGCCCCTACCTGGCCGATTAACTTGTGGTTAGATTCTGTATTATACCCCCTTGTGGACAGTCTAACCAGTTAAGAGTCGTTTAGGTCTAAGGTCTACCCTAATTTAGGTTAGATTTTTTATTTGTTTATTTGTTATTTTCTTTATTTGTTTTTGATATTTCTTGTGTGATATGGCTTATAGCAACAATTTTTCTAATTTTAATGGTAATCTATGTTACACCCCAACCTCTTTTTTGAATTACTAACCCGACATATCATAACTTTAACCAACATAGTGTGCCGGATTGGTCTCATCCGAATCAATACATGCCCCAGTCCTAATATAATGAACAAGACTGGAATAATTATCACTACTCTTGATTGCAAATAAAAGAGCAATGAGAATTACCTTCTAACTTTGGCTAACGGGTCGTGTCCACGAAGAGGAATGCGATAGAAGCTTTTCGGTGTTTTTGTTTAGAAAACAAAGAATGGTTTTGGTTTTTTTCTTTTTATATTGAAAAAGAGAATGGAGAGAAGGGAAGTGATTTAAAGGAAAAACTTAAAACTAGGAAAAGGCTTTGGAGAAGATGAACTTTTTAGAAAATGATTTGAGAGTGATTTGACTGTGATTTAAATTATGAAAAAGTTTTGGGTTTACTAATCTTCTACTCAACTACTTACTTATCTCAAGAACACTTGGGTGCATTTATTTTATCATAAGTAAAAAACCTTTAGTTTCTTTAATGTTCAAGTAAAACAAATAAGATGGTTTGTTTAAATCTTAAGACCTTTGTTTAAATCTTAAGACCTTTCTTAACACAACTTTAAAAATAGAATGTTAAACCATCAATCGCGAAGAAGCAAGTTGAAATAAAAATAATTTAAAAGTCCAAGTTTAAGAGAGAACATCCTCATGTGCTTTCAAGAACAAAGTTCAACTCAGGTATTATTATGATTCAAGAAAATTGCTTTCATAAAAATCGATCAAGAGAAAGGAGGTAGAAGAGATTGATTAGTGAGCTCAGAAGATAGTTTAATTACTCATGAATGATGGAAAACAAGACATGTAAATAAAAAACATACCCGTGAATTAGAGTAGTAAAAGAGAAAACTTGATCCTTTATTGATATCACTTCAATCTTCAGATTACAATCACTCTATTCCTCTCTCACTGGTATTTGGACTGAACTACAAATAAGAAAACAGAGATACAACATCTCTATGCTATCTAACAAAGAACCTAAATGCTAAAAACAAAGATAAAATTTAAACTAATTTCCGGTCCCTTTTTCTCTGAAAAATACAATAATTATAGGCTAAAACCAAACATGAGAGGGCGTACGAAGATAGGGAGAGCAAATGCTCCCCAAACCATCACAACCAAGCCGCGAAAACACGGCTTTGGCCGCGTTTCCGCGGCCATGATGTGGCCAAATGGCCACACCTGGTTTGTGGTGCTTCCTCGCTTGGTGATTCTCCTTTATATCTTACTGGTTTTCCCGTTGCAGCTCCAGGATGTGACAAAACGGCCTTTGATCTTTGGCTTTAACTACTTGATTTAGAAAGATTCATTTTAACCAATTATCAACCTCTCTGATTTGCCATTATCTGCCCCGATTTTCTGATTTCGAATTTATTCTGAATTAAATCAGAATTTGATGGGCTTTTGGGCTCGTTTCTCTTCCTTTCCTTTAACAATGGGCCTGCATTTTATAAAGAAAAATTAGACTTATTAATATGATTTATTAGATAATAAAAATGATAATGTGGCAATATATATGCAATATATGTGATCGATCACACTCTCACACTTATCTTTTGCTCCCTGTCTAGCAAAACATCAAAACTAATCCCAAGCAATTATTAGACCACTTTCACAGGTCACTCAATTGCACTGAGCGTGTGCAATAAGCCGTTAAACCTCTATGTTACCCCTAGAAGACGAGTTTTATCGCGTGAGGGTTTTCAATGGATTGTACCCACAAAATTCATAAAGAGAGAGAAAAAATGTTAGTGCTTTTGAAAAGCATTTTGAAAGGAGAGAAAATATTTATAGTATATCTGTAAGAGTTCAAGTAATCGTTATAGGAATATCAAATTTTTCATTCCTAAACTTAGTCTCTATTCAAAAACATGTCATCAATCAAAATAAGGAGTCAAATTGTATTTCTCATCTAGTCTATTACTTTACCTTGAGTCATATGCACCTTCGTGACCGCGAAGTTTGACTAAGGGTTCCTTAACATTAACTTCTATGCCTTATTTATATTTATTTTTGGTGGTATTTGTTCCTCAATTCCATTATGCTTTCTAATCTGCCCATGTAATGAGCCTTCAGCCGTTGACACCCAAACTGGACAGTCTTAGGACACCAGTGAAAACACACCTAGAGGGGGGTGAATAGGTGTTTATGCTAATCTAATGATCTTTTTAAACAAGTGTGAAAGTATGATGCAATCGGTCACTCAAAGCAAGAAATTGAAGCAGAATTCCCCGTGAAGGGCTCTAGAACTTCTCCTCTTTGATTCCTCTAGATTATGAGTTGAGGCGCGTAATTGCTTTCTTATTGAGATGAGTAAAGACCGGAAAATGCAAGTAATGAAATAGATGCAATAATGAAGTGCACACAAGAGATATCACAAGATAGAAATGTAAAGCAATAAAAGCAATAAGGAAATCAATCGCAAACACAAAGGATTTGTTTCGAGGTTCGAGCCACCGCTCTACGTCCCCGCCTTCACCACCGTGAAGGGTTTCCACAATATCCACCGAGGAAATTACAAGAGGTCTACCCAAGACCGGAGTACCGAACTCCCACCAATCCAACCCTCTACACAAGAGGGACCTCAACACAAAGAACAACAAGTAACAAGGTGATCAAAAAAACCACACACTTCTCTCTTACAACTCCTTATAGAATGGAATGATTTTTGGCTCAAGAAGTGTAGTGAGAAAAATTCAGTTGTAAAGTAGTAATAAATAGCTTGAAAAATAACTGAAAAATAGTAACCAAGAATGCACTTAGAAAATTGAGAGCTTTGAAAACTTTTCTTTCTTTTTGGAAACTTGAAAACAAGGGGATTTTTCTTGATTTTTACAAGTGACCAATGCCAACTATTTATAGGGATTAGAGGAGATCTAATCATCATTATAACTAGCTAAATAGGTCAGGAAATAGCCCCCAAAAATTCAGAGAGAGCTGACCAAAACATCTCAATCAAATCTAATGATTAAAACTCTGAAACTAGCCGTTGGGGCTGCAGGCAGCTGTCGGTCGACCGGCCTGGTCGACCGGCAGTCCATTGGCAAACTAGCCGTTGGACTCGGTCGACCGGTCGGTCGACCGGCATCTAAAGAAAAAAGATCTCTTTGTTCTGTAAGTCGACTGGCCCGGTCGACTGACAAAACCCGAGAGCGAAGGGCTTTCAGTCGGTCGACCGGTCCGGTCGACCGGCAGACATGCACAAACGTGCACGCCATGACCACAAGGCTCGGTCGACCGGACCGGTCAACTGATCAGGCCCGAAATGGATCTGGTCGACCGCCCGGTCGACCGATAGGCCTGAAACAGGATTTTTCTAGGAAAATTTTTGAACTTTGAAAATTTTTCAAAATAATTTGTAAGGCTATATGATTAAGTATCATGCTATAAAGGTTGGTATACATGATATAAACAAGATGTAAAATTATAAAATAATTTGAGTCATGTATAACCATCAAGACTTGAACCTAAATCAATTACCCAAAACAAAAACCGTATTTTAAAAAATGAAGGTGTGTGTGTGTGTGTTTTCTTGAGCCAACTTATCATAACCTCATTCTTTAACAAACTAATTCTTACAAAGGTTCTAGGTGACTACAAGGTCTTCAAATTAGGGCTTCTCCATGGAATGTTGCATAGCTTGAATCCTTGAACTCGAATTGAGTCATCTTGAGTCAAAAGAACCCGAATTGAATCATCTTTAGGGAAGAATACAACTTGAATCCTTAGAACCCTGAAACACACTTAAACACTAGAAAATGATTAGTACAAATTACTATATATGTTTTGTAATCATCAAACTCAAAAACCGGGTGATTGTAACCTTGGGCCAATAATCTTCCCCTTTTTGATGATGACAAAACATATGAGTTATTTAACAAAAAAAATGGAAAAAAAAAGCTTGGAAGCTCCCCCTCAAATCATGCTATATATATGAATGGCTATATACTAAGAATTTTGGCATAAAAGAAACATAGAAATTCAAAAACATATTGCACAAAACTCATAATTCAAAAACAAACCTTTTATACCTCAAAATCCAAAATTCAAAATTCAAAACTAACTTGTTATAACTTAAAACTCAAAACTCAAAACTAACTTTTTATAATTCAAAACTTAAAACTCAAAACACAAAACTCAAAACTCAAAACACATAACTCAAAAATGCATAACTCAAAACTCAAAATGCATAACTCAAAACTCAAAATAAGCTAACTTTTCTTTTTCTCCCCCTTTTTGTCATACATTAAAAAGGGTAAACATTAAAAAAAAAAAAATTTAAAAAATTTTCCTCATGATTCCATAACACAAACATTCAATTCACCACAAATAAAGGAAAATCTAGCATAGTCTAGTGATTTTGTATAAATATCGGCAAGTTAAAAATCGGTAGAAACATAATCAATGTCAATATCACCTTTCTCATAATGATATCTAAGAAAGTGATATCAAATGTCAATGTGCTTAGTCTTACTATGTTGATTTGTATTTTTAGTCATATGAATAGTACTAGTATTATCACAAAATATTTTAATATGGTCAAAATGCAAATCATAGTCAAGGAGAGTATGTTTCATCCAAAGAACTTGTGCACATCAAACTCCGGCCGCAATATACTCCGCCTCGACGGTTGGAGAGGGCTACCGAATTTTGCTTTTTGGAAGACCATGAAACAAGACAATTACCAAGAAATTGACATGTTCCACTTGTACTCTTCCTATCCACTCTACAACCCGCATAGTCGGCATCCAAAAAACTCGTCATGAAAAATTGTTCGGTCTTCGGATACCACAAACCCATTTCAATTGTGCCCTTAAGGTATCTAATAATGCGTTTTACCGCAATCAAATGGGACTCTTTAGGACACGATTGAAATCGAGCACAAAGACATACACAAAACATAATGTCCGGCCTACTAGCCCTTAAATACAACAAGCTACCAATCATGCTACGATAAAGCTTAATGTCTACACTTGTACCTTGTTCATCCTTGTCAAGCTTTGTGGTAGTTACCATGGGAGTTTTGCTTGTCTTAGCCCCTTCAAGTCCAAATCTCTTGATAAGTTCCTTCGTGTACTTGGCTTGATTGATGAAAATCCCATCCTTCCTTTGCTTGATTTGAAGACCAAGGAAGTAGTTAAGCTCACCCATCATAGACATCTCAAGTTCCTCCTTCATGCATGATTCAAAAGCTTTGCAAAGATTTTCATTAGTAGAACCAAATATGATATCATCATATATATTTGAACTATAAGTATATCATTTTCAACATGTTTTGTAAACAAAGTAGTATCTATTTTTCTTTTATTAAAACCATTAGAAATTAGAAATGAAGAAAGTCTTTCATACCAAGCCCTAGGGCTTGTTTTAAACCATAAAGAGCTTTGTCAAGTTTGAAAACAAAATCCAGATGTGTAGGATCAACAAACCCAGAGGGTTGTTCAACATACACCTCCTCTTCAATAAATCCATTAAAGAAAGCACTTTTTACATCCATTTGAAAAAGTTTAAAATCTTGATAAGAAGCAAATACAAGTGTCATCCGTATGGCTTCAAGCCGTGCTACGGGTGCAAAGATTTTCTCAAAATCGATACCTTCGACTTGAGTGTAACCTTGGGCTACTAATCTAGTTTTATTCCTAACAACATTTCCCGACTCATCCAACTTGTTCTTAAAGATCCACTTAGTACCAATTGTTAGTCTATCGTGGGGCCAAGGAACAAGATGCCAAACTTGGTTGCGCTCAAATTGATTGAGTTCCTCTTGCATGGCTAGCAACCAATATGAGTCGGCCTCGGCTTTGAGGATGTTCTTTGGTCAAAGTGAGAAATAAATGCATAGTGCCCATAAAGATCATGAAGTTTAGAACGAGTAGTTACCCCTTTTGATACTTCACCTATAATAAGATCCTTAGGATGATGTGGATTGTATCTCCAATCTTTTGGGAGTGGTTGAGTAGTCTCCACTTCAACTTCTTGAATTTCATTTCCTTGATCCTCATTTTCTTTAACTTCATTACCTTCATCACCCTTTGGCATGTCTTCAAGAGTAGGTGAGTCCTTCAAAGTAGTTCTCTCCATGTCTTCATTTAGGGAATCTATTTCTATAATATTCTTAACAAACACATTAGATTCCTCAAACTTTATATGTATAGATTCTTCAATAGTCAAGGATGACTTATTGAAAACTCTATAAGCTTTACTAGTATTAGAGTAACCAACAAAAATTGCTTCATAAGACTTTGCATCAAATTTACCTAAATTATCTTTAGTATTCAAAACAAAACATTTACAACCAAAAACTTTAAAGTATAAAACATTTGGCTTTTTAGAAAAATAGATTTCAAAAGATGTTTTTGAAGTATTTTTGCATAAGAAAACTCTATTTGATATGTAGCAAGATGTGTTAACGGCCTCGGCCCGTAGATAATGAGGGAGACCATATTCATTTATCATTGTCCTAGCCATCTCTTGTATTGTACGATTTTTCTCTCAACGACTCCATTTTGTTTTGGAGTTCTAGGACAAGATAGTTTATGCTTAATCCATGTTCTTCACAAAAAGTGGTAAAGTGTTGGTTATTGAATTCACCACCTCTATCACTTCTTATTTTTAAAATAGAAGAATCTTTTTCCTTTTCAACTCTTTTCTTAAAGGCTTGAAAATATGAAAGGCATAATTTTTGTGTTCTAAAAAGAAAACCCAAGTAAAACGCGAGAAATCATCAACTAAAACAAAAGCAAAACGATTCCCACTTAGACTTTTGGTTTGAGTAGGACCAAACAAATCCATATGGATCAGCTCCAGGGTCGTGATGACATGATATCCTTGATTGACTTGAAAGAGGACTTGGTTTGTTACCCAAGTTGGCACGCATCGCAAATGCGATCCTTTTCAAAGTTCAAGCAAGGAATACCTTTCACCATTTCCTTGTTGTTTAATCTAGATAGATGGTCAAAAGAAATGTGGCCTAATCTCCTATGCCACAACCAAGAGTCATTATCGAGGGCTTTCAAACAAGTAGCATTGCATAGCATATTAGACATGTCAATCATGTATACATTGTTTTCACGAAATCCAGAAAATATACATGTGTTGGATTGTCTATCAATAACTCTACATGCTAGGTTATCAAAAACAACATCAAAACCTTTGTCACAAAGTTGACTAACACTCAAGAGATTATGCTTGAGGCCATCAACTAAAAACAACATTTTCTATGAAAGGAGATGTACCAAGTTTAACATTACCAACACCAATAATTTTTCCTTTGGCGTCATCTTCGAAGGTGACGGTGCCACCTTCATGGTATCTTGATAGGGTTGCAAAGTTGTTGATATCCCAAGTCATGTGCCTTGAGCAACCACTATCAAGATACCACAATCCTTTACGTCGTTGGGCCTTGGAATGTACCTAACATCATTTATTTGTTGACTTTGGTACCCAAATTTTCTTAGGTCCTTGAAAGTTAGTATTCCAAACCCAAACATGATTATGCGATGCATTAAGCCTATCATAGCAAAATTTAACCAAATGACCTTTACGGCCACGATATGTGCATGAAAAGACTTTACCATACATGAATGCATGATGTGTGTGTGGAGTGTGGTCATGTTTGGCATGATGTAAAGGTTGTGATTTATGAACATGAGCATGAATAGCATGTGAATATTTCTTTGGGACTTGTTTCTTAGGAAACATAGCCTCTAGTTTATTCTTATCAAATTCACATTTCTTCAAAACTACTCCTAATGAATCAATTTTCTCTTTTAGCATGGAAATTTCATTTTCAATTTGTGAAAATTTACCTTTGTAAGAAATTTTATAGTTATCAAAGTCCTTTGTGTAGAAACAAGAGTAGAAAGTAATTCATCCTTTTCTTTTGTAAGAGTGAAAACTTTGTGATTGAGAGATTCATTTTCCTTTTTCATTTTCAAGTATTTCTTTTCGAGAAAATCATAGTTATGAGATAGTTCTTCAAAAGCTTCTCCTAGTTCATTCATGGATAGATCACAATCAATGGAAGTATCGGCAGTTACCTTGCTTGTGCTCTCATTTGCCATGAAGCACATGTTGGCGGTGTCGACTTCCTCATCGGATTCACTCTCCGAATCCCAAGTAGCCTTTAAAGCTTTCTTTTTGTACGGCTTCTTGGAGTGGAGGGTTTGGCTCTTTTCGGACATTCTGCAACAATGTGACCCGGCTTCTGGCAATTGAAGCAAACGATTTTCTTCTCTTCTTTACCTTGCCATCTCCTTCTATTTTGGAACTTTGCCTTGTTGTACATTCTCCGAACGTTCTTTACAAGAAGAGAAAGATCCTCGTCATCCTCTTCTTCATCATCGTCGTTGGAGTAGTTTGAAAAACTCTTGAAAGCAATAACTTTCTTCTTAGAAGGAGCCATCTCTTCTCTTGTTTTTCTTTCCATCTCATGGGTCTTGAGATTCCCAATGAGACCTATAAGCTCCATTTCTTCCTTGTCATTGAGCTCCTTCAAAGTAGTGGCTTTGACTTCCCAAGATGGAGGGAGTGCACGGATGATCTTCCTCACTTTTTGGTCGTTGTCAATGCCGTCACCTAAAGAAGAAAGTCCATTAGTAATCTTTGTAATTTAGTAACCATATCATCTATGGTTTCAATCTCTTGCATAGAAAAATTTTCATATTGGGAATGAAGAAGGTCAATTTTTGCCCTCTTTACTTGTGAAGTCCCCTCATGAGTGACAAGTAAGTGAGTCCAAATCTCATGTGCGAATTTACAATGAATGACTCTAGAGATATCATCGTCATTAAGAGCTTGAAGCAAGGCATAGTGTGTGCCTAGCATTAGCATCAAACTCCTTCGTGGCAATATCGGACCAAGTGTCCTCGTCACCAAGGGGTGCACTAAATGGTTTGGTTACCGCCTTTGCAACCCGCTTCCTAAGGATTGCAAAAACACGGTCATCTTAACCTTCCATATGGGAAAGTTAAGGCCATCAAACTTGGGTGGGGTATTAATTCCTTCGGCCATTTTTACTAAGTGTATGAGGATGAAAAATGAATAGAATGATTAGCAATATAGGATCTCTCTAAGGTTGTTAAGCCAAGAGCCTAGAGACCAATGCTCTGATACCAATTGAAAACACACCTAGAGGGGGTGAATAGGTGTTTATGCTAATCTAATGATCTTTTTAAACAAGTGTGAAAGTATGATGCAATCGGTCACTCAAAACAAGAAATTGAAGCCGAATTCCCCGTGAAGGGCTCTAGAACTTCTCCTCTTTGATTCCTCTAGATTATTAGTTGAGGCACGTAATTGCTTTCTTATTGAGATGAGTAAAGACCGAAAAATGCAAGTAATGAAATAGATGCAATAATGAAGTGCACACAAGAGATATCACAAGATAGAAATGTAAAGTAATAAAAAGCAATAAGGAAATCAATCACAAACACAAAGGATTTGTTACGAGGTTCAAGCCACCGCTCTACGTCCCCGCCTTCACCACCGTAAAGGGTTTCTACTATATCCACCGAGGAAATTACAAGAGGTCTACCCAAGACCGGAGTACCAAACTCCCACAAATCCAACCTCTACACAAGAGGGATCTCAACACAAAGAACAACAAGTAACAAGGTGATCAAAAAGATCACACACTTCTATTGGTCTCGATATGATGCCAAATGTGGATCTAATATACGAAGTCAACACTCACAAGAATATTAGTATAAAGGAAATAAATATACTTGCAAATAAGAAAAACAAATCACAAAAAAGTTAACAATCGCAAACACGTGTGATTTATCCTGGTTCGGTCCTCATAACCTACATCCCAGTCCCCAAGCCCGCTTGAGATTTTCCTTTATCCTTGACTTTGTACGCCCAAAATCAACACCTTGCACACCACTTGACAACTTCTCTTACAACCAAGAGAACAAACACCACCTTGTACAACTTCTCTTCTACACCAAGAAGACGCTCTTGTACAATGATTTCTTTGAGTGATTACAACCTTTCCTATAAGCCTTGGTACAGTATGTGATCGTGGACAAGGCCTAGTATAGGATGAACTTTCAGAGATCTTCACAAAAGAGTAAGAATTGGTGAAGAACTTGAAGTGGGAACAGTTTTCAGGCTTTCAGGCAACCAGAATATTTTCAAGATTTTTGGTCAGAAAACTGAAGATTTGAATTGGTATTTTGGCCTAAGATTAACAACCCTATTTATAGCTGCACTCTAGGGTTAGTTAGGGTAGTTATTAGGTCCATTTAAACATTCAAACGTTGAATAACGTTGTAGAAAATACCAGAAAATAGGAACTGTTCAACAGTCAGAAACTGCCATTCGTCGACTTGAGATTTGAGTTAGTCACTAGGGTAGGCAAATTTCCCAAGATTAGTCGACTATAGGCAAGACCAAGTCGACTAGGTCATGATAAGTTCAAGTGAGAAGTTTCTAGAAACTGAACCAAGTCGACCACAACCATATTATAAGTCGACTAGGCCAGGGATTAGTCGACTAGGGGAAAGGGTCAAGTCGACTATAAAAGTCTATTAGTCGACTAGATATTCTGTTAAGTTGACTAACAGAGACAAACAGAGAGTTGGGGTCTTTTCGGACACAAGGCTAGTCGACTAGGGTAAATGGTCAAGTCGACTATACCTAGTATAAGTCGACTATAAAGAGATATAAGTCGACTATAAAGCTATGATATGTGTGTGTGCATCAAGGCTTTTAACATGCTATTTAATCATTACAAAATATATCATTAGCAACTCTCTTTGGGAAGTCTTAATCATGAAGAACTCTTGAATAGGTTTGTGGTAGAGCTCCAAATGACATAGCATCACAAATGTCTCATCAAAAGCAAGTTCCAACATTCTCCCCCTTTTTGATGATGACACTTTGTGTGCACAAATGCTCCCCCTGCAGAAAATAAGTTATTTTTCTCCCCCTGCAAAAATGGGTTATAACATATATAGAAATACTTGTGTTCTCCCCCTGCAACAAATATATCATAACATGTATATATAAAGTATTGTTCTCATCAACTTCTTATATGGTACCTGAAAGATAAAACGTTAGATGGTACCAATCATAAGAGAAACATTAACCTTTAGGAGATCAAACCCAATTTGAATTTGGTTTCCATCTGTTAGTATACACTTAATTGCATGAATTACATATATCATGTATGTATGATGCAATATAAGTATTTTTATCAATAATGCTTAAATTTTTAGGAATCCATATAAACTTATTCTTAATTCTTTTTGAACTATTATTAGACTTTCTTTTCACAAAAGAATTATATGGATTACTAGCATATGAAGATTTTTCAATAACCCAGACCATAATGATTATGTGACAACTTTTGATATGATAACAAATCATTCAATTTTTCTTTTCCTTGATTAAACTTAGTCACATTTTTCAAAATCTCTTCATATTTCATTTTGAAAACTGATATGTCTTTATCTAACACAGAAATTATTTCATTTAAAGACACAGTTTCATTTTTAAGCAAAATATTTTCTTTTATAAATTTCTCATTTTTCTTTTTCAATGATGATATTACTTTTACAAAATTATTTTTTTGAGAATTTATAGAAGAAACTTGTAAAGCATAACATGAATTTTCTTTAAATGTTTTTCATTTTCTTTTGATAAAACTTTATTTTTCATTTTTTCATTCTTTAGATCATTGAATAATTCATGGAATGTATCTAAAAGTTCAGTATATTGTACCTCATCTTCTTCTAGTGCCATGTAACAGATGTTGGCATGTTCAGTGATTTCTTCTTCGTCAGAGGAAGAGGAATCACTGTTTTCCCATGATGCTTGGTAGTCTTTCTTCTTTCTGAACTTTTTGCTCTTGAATTTACCTTTATTTTTGAGCAATGGGCAATCCTTCTTCATATGACATGTTTTATTGCAATTAAAACATTTAAATTTACCTTGCTTTAAGAATCTTCTGAATTTTCTTGAAAGCATTGCCATCTCCTCTTCATCGTCATCTGAATTGTCCGTGTCTGAGGATGCATGGAAGGCAAGTTCTTTCTTCTTTGTGAGAGGTTGTTGTTCATCCTTCTTTCTTTCTTCGAGTTGCACTTTATATGCCATTAGATTACCAATAAGGTTTTCTAACGACATTGTTGAGAGATCATTTGCTTCTTCGATTGCAGTTGTCTTCTTCTCCCAATCTGATGTGAGTGCACGAAGGATCTTGCGAACTTTTTCGACTTGTGTGTATTCCTTTCCAGGAATGCTAAGGAATTGGTTATGTCGGTGAATCTTGTAACCATTTCTGAGATTGTTTCATTCTCCTTCATTTTGAATAATTCAAACCTGTGGACAAGAACAGAAATCTTAGATTCTTTAACTTTATTTGTGCCTTCGTGTGTTACCTGAAGAGTATGCCATATTTGATTTGCAGAAGTGGCTGTTGACACACGGTTGAACTCTTCTTTGGTTAAGGCACAGAACAAAGCATTCATCGCTTTGGCGTCAAGGTTCGCATTCTTCTTTTGATCATCACTCCAAGCGTTGTAGTGGGTAGCCGTTTGGTGTACGGTGCTTCTACAATGCTCCAAAGATCGTAGTTAAGCGATTGCAAGTATATCTTCATTCTACACTTCCAATAGTTGTAGTTAGATCCGTCAAATAGCGGTGGACGTTGTGTAGAATGCCCTTGTTTGAATTGTGACAAAGGAACTCCATTGCCATCCTTGTAGATTGTTGACTGGGTTTGCAGGGCTCTGATACCAATTGTTGGTCCGATATGATGCCAAATGTGCATCTAATATACGAAGTCAACACTCACAAGAATATTAGTATAAAGGAAATAAATATACTTGCAAATAAAGAAAAACAAATCACAGAAAAGTTAACATTTGCAAACACATGTGATTTATCCTGGTTCAGTCCCCAAACCACCCGCTTGAGATTTTCCTTTATCCTTGACTTTGTACACCCAAAATCAACACCTTGCACACCACTTGACAAATCCCCTTTGCCAAATGTATACAACTTCTCTTACAACCAAGAGAACAAACACCACCTTGTACAACTTCTCTTCTACACCAAGAAGACGCTCTTGTACAATGATTTCTTTGAGTGATTACAACCTTTCCTATAAGCCTTGCTACAGTATGTGATCGTGGACAAGGGCTAGTATAGGATGAACTTTCAGAGATCTTCACAAAAGAGTAGGAATTGGTGAAGAACTTGAAGTGGGAACACTTTTCAGGCAACCGGAATATTTTCAGGATTTTTGGTCAGAAAACTGAAGATTTGAATTGGTATTTTGGCCTAAGATTAACAACCCTATTTTATATCTGCACTCTAGGGTTAGTTAGGATAGTTATTAGGTCCAAATTGAACATTCAAAAGTTGGATAACGTTGCAGAAAATACTAGAAAACAGAAACTGTCCAACAGTCAGAAACTGCCATTAGTCGACTTGAGATTTGAGTTAGTCGACTAGGGTAGGCAAATTTCTCAAGATAGTCGACTATAGGCAAGACCAAGTCGACTAGGTCATGATAAGCTCAAGTGACAAGTTTCTGGAAACTGAACCAAGTCGACCACAACCATATTATAAGTCGACTAGGCCAGGGATTAGTCGACTAGGGAAAGGGTCAAGTTGACTATAAAAGTCTATTAGTCGACTAGATATTCTGTTAAGTCGACTAACAGAAACAAACAGAGAGTTAGGGTCTTTTTGGACACAAGGCTAGTCCACTAGGGTAAATGGTCAAGTCGACTATACCTAGTATAAGTCGACTATAAAGAGATATAAGTCGACTATAAAGCTATGATATGTGTGTGTGCATCAAGGCTTTTAACATGCTATTTAATTATTACAAAACATATCTTTAGCAACTCTCTTTGGGAAGTCTTGATCATGAAGAACTCTTGAATAGGCTTGTGGTAGAGCTCCAAATGACATAGCATCACAAATGTCTCATCAAAAGCAAGTTCCAACAACTTCTCTCTTACAACAACTTATAGAATGGAATGATTTTTGGCTCAAGAAGTGTAGTGAGAAAAATTCAGTTGTAGTAGTAATAAATAGCTTGAAAAATAACTGAAAAATAGTAACCAAGAATGCACTTAGAAAATGAGAGCTTTGAAAACTTTTCTTTCTTTTTGGAAACTTGAAAACAAGGGATTTTTCTTGATTTTTACAAGTGATCAATGCCAACTATATATAGGGATTAGAGGAGATCTAATCATCATTATAACTAGCTAAATAGGTCAGGAAATAGCCCCCAAAAATTCAGAGAGAGCTGACCAAAACATCTCAATCAAATCCAATGATTAAAACTCTGAAAACTAGCCGTTGGGGCTGCAGGCGGCTGTCAGTCGACCGGCTCGGTCGACCGGCAGTCCATTGGCAAACTAGCCGTTGGACTCGGTCGACTAGTCGGTCGACCGGCATCTAAAGAAAAAAGATCTCTTTGTTCTGTCGGTCGACTGGCCTGGTCGACCGACAAAACCCGAGAGCAAAGGGCTTTCAGTCGGTCGATCGGTCCGGTCGACCGGCAGACGTGCACAAACGTGCACGCCATGACCACAAGGCTCGGTCGACCGGACCGGTCGACCGATCAGGCCTGAAATGGATCCGTCGACCGCCCCGTCGACCGATAGCCCTGAAACAGGATTTTTCTAGGAAAATTTTTGAACTTTGAAAAATTTTCAAAATAATTTTGTAAGGCTATATGATTAAGTATCATGCTATAAAGGTTGGTCTACATGATATAAACAAGATGTAAAATTATAAAATAATTTGAGTCATGTATAACCATCAAGATCTGAACCTAAATCAATTACCCAAAACAAAAACCGTATTTTGAAAAATGAAGGTGGTGTGTGTTTTCTTGAGCCAACTTATCATAACCTCATTCTTTAACAAACTAATTCTTACAAAGGTTCTAGGTGACTACAAGGTATTCAAATTAGGGCTTCTCCATGGAATGTTGCATAGCTTGAATCCTTGAACCCGAATTAAGTCTTCTTGAGTCAAAAGAACCCGAGTTGAGTCATCTTTAGGGAAGAACACAACTTGAATCCTTAGAACCCTGAAACATACTTAAACACTAGAAAATGATTAGTACAAATAACTATATATGTTTTGTAATCATCAAAACTCAAAAACCGGGTGATTGTAACCTTGGGCCAACAACTAGGTGAGAAAATACCCCTAAGGACTTAAACACTCAAGCAGACAAGGCCACAAAACTAATGGTTTTTATTTATAAAATGTACCCCTTTTAGGCATGAATACTTATGCTTCATGAGGCACAAATGTTGGCGCAAAGGCCTTCCACTCTAGTTTTGATGATGATTAACTCATGTAGTTATGTGTACTAATAATCTTGTGAGTTTAGTTTCAGATCATTAATCAAGTTATTAGTTGATGATTAGCTTCAACAAGATGATTTGGAAGCTTTCACATGTTGATTCAAGAGCCCGAGCGTTAAAGATCATATATAGCACTTGCTCGGTGGATCAAAGAGTTTTGGATCGAGTCGGCTTGGAGATTGCGCTCTACAAGAAGACATCGGTACCATAGTTTAGTTTTGTGTTTAGATCCAAATTGTAAAGATTAGAATAGTATGATATGCTCAAGTTCACAACACACACGTTTCATATTTTGGTTTTCAGTTTTTGGTTTAACCAATCTTGGTTTGCATGAATAGATATTATATCAAAACAAGTTTACATGGTTTAATGTATATTAGACTTGTTCTATATACATGCATGCTTCAACTACTTAGACAAACTTACTTTGATATACCTATTCATATGTTTTAGGTTTTGGATTTTAAACAAAACTTATTTTTAGAATTAAGAACAAAAACTATGATATATATATATATATATATATATATATAATATATATATATATATATATATATATAATATATATATATATGTTTTATTTATATTGGATTTCTATCCATATGCATCATGCTTCAAAGTATTTAAATATCATGTTTTTGTATTTGGAAGAGTTTTGGACAAAACGTATTTTCTATTCAAAATCCAAGTTTTAGAAAATACAGTTTTTGATTTTTGGTAAAAATGATAAGACACAAAATAGTTCATATTGATTGATATTTGAGCTAAACTTTTTACCACATGTTTATATATCAATGCAAAATGATAAAACTATTTTTGGTGATTTTTAGGAGTGTTAAAAGATTTTTTAAAATATTTTTAAACTGTTTTTCTGGCCCAGTTTTCTGTTCCAGGCTTCAACCAGTCGACTAGTCTTCTGACCAAGTCGACTTGGCATGAAATCGGTCGACCGACGTGCACAGATCTGTGCACGTTTGGCAGACACGGGACGGTCGACCGTCAGGGTCGACCGGTCTAAAAGCAGAGCTCTCTGTTTGTTTGGGTCGACCGGGGCAGTCGACCGGTAGCTGCCAACGGGCAGAATTTGACCGTTGGACGGTCGACCGGACCAGTCGACCGGCAGTGTATTTCTGGCATTTTCAGCTGCCAACGGCTATATTTTTTTGGGGGCTATAAATACCCCATTCATAGCCTGTTTTCTATAAGAATTTTTGTGCGAATTTTTCCTTACTCTCTGGTGTTTTCGCAGCAATCAAAAGAAGTTTTTGAACTCATATTGAACAATCTATTTGGAGTTTTTGCTAGGGTTTGGAAACCAAAGAAAAGGATTTTTGGGAAAAGATTTTGATTGAACTTCTATATCTTGGTTTCAATTTTTTTCAAGGATTTTTCTTTGTGATTTTGATTTCCATTCCATTGATTTTCTCCACACTTAAGCTAAAATCTACTATCTCTTCTATAGGATCTTTGTGTGGGAGAAAGAATTGTTTGTGGTTGTTTGTTAGACCACCAGTTAAAACCCAATCTTTGCTTGGCTTTGTGCCTTGGGTTGTATCCCTCAAGTTGTGAGGTGATCCTTATTTGCTTTGTGCTAATCCCTCAAGTTGTAAGGTGATTGTTTTGTTGGATTGGAGCTTGCCTCAAGGAGGAGGTTTTGGTTGTAAAAGAGGAGTTGGGTACTCCTTGTGAGAGTTCTTTGTGGACTAGCTAGTAGATTAGAAATCCTTCGTGTGTTGAAGGCGGGGATGTAGAGCTGGGTGCTCGAACCTCGAAACATATCTTGTTGTTTGCGCTTGATCCATAACTCTCTCTCTCTCTCTTTACTTAGTGCCTTGCAACTATTCATATTGTGCATTCAAAATTGCTTGGCTTAGTTGTGTGTGCATCACTTGTTGATTGCACTTGAGTGTATTGCATTAAGTTTTTAAATTCCGCATTGAGTTCATAGATTAGCTATATCACCTATTCACCCCCCTCTAGGTGATTTTCAATTGGTATCAGAGCCTACGCTCCTGATATTTAGGTTTAACCACACCTAGGAGTGAGATCTTGGTTTGCTAATCTTCATTTGCATTTTCATTTGCACTTATGGATAGCCCTCCTATGTTTGACCATTTTAGACTTGATACTTGGAAGGTAAATATGAGTAGGCATTAAAAAGCCTAGGACATCTAGTTTATCAAGCCTCTACTCAAGAATCATTCCCTAATAGTAGCAAACACAAAAAGGCTAATGCATTAGCACTTAGAGCACTTAGAGCATCTCTTAGTGAACATCTTTTACCGGTGTTTGATCGTTTGACTCGGCTTTTGCAGTTTGGAGCTTATTGACGTCTCCTGAGCTTCCAAGGATTATCACAAGAAGAGAAGATCTAAGAGAGAAAAGTCCGAAGAGCATTGCTTCATGGTCCAAGGGAATAACTCCCTTGAGGTACAATCGAACACTCAATTAGATGATAGCTCTAGTTCCTATTGCTATGGATGTTTAGAAGTTCAATCTTTAAATTTGGAACTTGCTCAAAAGCTTGAAAATCTCTTGGAAAAACACAATCTTTTGAAAGAAGATAACCTTGTTTTGAAAAATGAATTAAAGGATTTGTGTTCTAATTTTGAATTAGTTTTGCAAGAGAAGGAAGAGATCACTAGTGAACGTGACTCACTAAGATCTCAACTAGACCTTGCCCTTGATGAGAATGATATTTTGAAAAAAAAATTATTGTAATGATGTTGTGAAAAACAATGAGGTTTTATCTTCTAAATTAGATTTTGTTTTAAAGATAACCTTATTTTGAAAAATAAAATTGATTCAATTACAAAAGAATTGGATTTAGTTTTAAAGAAAAATGAATCTTTGAAAATTGATACTGATTCTCATGTGTGCCATGCTAGTATAGCTTCTTCTTCTTCTTGCACACCTATTGCATGCTCCACTTTATCTTCTACTATTAAAAATGACATAAATGTTTTGAAGAAAAGTGTAGATTGTTTGGGCTCCACCTTGAGCTAATGCACATTGAATCATACACGTTGGAAACCTTGGTTCGCAAGAAACAAGGCCATCTTTGCATGCACACCCTCCACGGCATACACATGCTCATCACGGACACAACCATAACAAGTATGCTCATGTGTACACATGTACACATTGTGGCCGAAAAGGCCATCTTGCTAGATTTTGTTATGATCGTATTTATCATGAAAATTTAGCAACTAATCTTGTTTGGGTTAGAAAGGAAACTAACCCCTATGGACCCAAAAGAAAATGGGTACCAAACCACCTCCTCCTTGACTTTTGATGTAGGTGAGAGCTCTCGCATCACGTGAGAGTATTGGTGCCTTGAGGTGGATGCGTTCTAAGCTTAAACGAGAACCATTTGGATGCTTCACTCTCAAGGGGATTTGGTGGGAGGACCACCGTGGTTTGGAGAACTAGAGATGCACCTTCATCGGTTTTTGGTATCATTCTCTAACTCCCATTTTTATTTGCATGCTTTTCATGTTCATCTATTCATAGCATGTCTTGTTTTATTGTTCATTATGCTTATGTCATGTTGATTAGATTAGTGTTATACATGTTTAGTTACTTGAGACACCCATGTTTTATATGGATCTTATCTTTGTGTTCTCACCTGTTTAGTACTATCATGTATGCCCTAGATCTAATGTACATGCATATACATAATGATCATATGGATGCTTATGATGTTTTGTTTTGATAACTCATGTTTTGTTTAGTATGTTGAATGCCATGTTTATTAGACCCTTGACATGCATGTATAGCTTTTGAGATCACCAATGGTTTACTATGGACCCATATTTTGTGTTCTCTTTATGTTTTAGCTATCATGTTAATCATAGATCTAATGCACATGTCTTTGTCATGCTAATCATATGGTTGACTATGACTTTTTGTTTTAATAATTCATGCTTTTGATTATTATGATCATTTTTGTGATTTCATGTTGATCTATGTGACGTTTTATACTTCATGATTTGTATATATGTTTAGATGTTAGTTTTCATGAAACTAGGATTTATACTTGTACATAGAATGGGCAACAAGTAAATCTTTTTATGTTTGTGCTTGAATCCTATTTGTACCTATTAGATGTGCTAGTATAGTCTAGTTTTGATGATTCATGCATTCTAACTTGTATTCCTCAATTTGGATATGTTTTTCATGATCATATTTTGTTTTAACTTCATGTATATGTCCATCTTATCCAAACTATCATTTATACATATACATCCTTGAGCCACGTGCCTTCATGCATATACTTTTGTGGTCTCATTGTGTTTAGGGTATGTATGTATACTTTAGTTTGTACATGACATACATATGCCTTGAAGTTTAAGTCGTTTGGATGAATTTCATGTTTATTAGGTGATTTCACATTTATGATGAAGTTCATTTTTTTTTTGATGATTTCATGTTTTTAAGATGATTTCAATTGGTGATTTCACATCCTAGAGGAATTTCATGTTTTCAATATTGAGCTTGATTGTCCATTTTCATGTTGATATGTTTCTCACACACACTTGTACACTCACTTTATTTAATGTTTTCTCATAACTTAGTTTTCATGAGTACAAATTGTGCTATATGGATTTTGAGTGTTTTAGTGCCATGTGGTTTACATGTGTCTTCATGAAAAATATTTTTTTGTTATTCCTTATTTGAAGGATCTCGTTCTAGTTGATTCATATAACTAGTTGTGATATTCTTCCTTGGTAGTAGTTTTCAAACATACTATATTTGTAAACCTATTTTTTTGAAAACCCTACCATCAACTGGTGGTTGGATGGGAGATCATGCTCATTTATGCTTTATAGTGAAAATCATAGTAACTTGAACATGAAATGGGTGGTAGGATTATGAGATATACACTTGATCTTATTGTTGTTTTAATTGGTATCATTGAATTCTTTCAATTGGTATCAATCTTGACATTTCTTGTATAGTCATATATTTTTGTGTATGTATGCTTACATTTCAAAGAATATCAATTTCGTTTGATATCTATCTTTTCATACATATATATGTTTTAGTTGTGCTTATTATATCCCTATATCTTTAAGCACAAGATTTTGTTTATGATAAACTTGAGCTTCAACTTTGTTTCAATTGACTTAGTTTTCAATTGGTATCTTAATTCGAGCCTTATCATAAGTTTTTATTGGTATTTCATAAAGGGGGAGAAAATCTTGTATTTCTTCTTTCAATTAGTATTTAGTATTCCACTCCCTTACTTTATGATAGAGAATAATAATTTCAATTGGCAATAATTTCAATTGGTATCAAATCAAATTTGTTTATATACTTATAAATAATAATTTCAATTGGTATTAAAGATCTATGTTTAATTTCAATTAGTATCAAAATTTATGTTTAGAAATTCAAATTTGTTATGTTTAATATCAAGTTTGTTTTTTACAATGGTATGTTGTTTGTTTACTTATCAATTGGTTTCAAGATTTTTGTTTTTCAATTGGTATAGTTTCATTTTTAATTGGTATCAAAATGCACTTCAATGACACATTTTCTAATTGGTATCATATTTGAGTTTAGACAAAAGGGGGAAAGCATCCCTTGATTGATTCCTTGTTTGAATATAAAAAGAATATGTTTTTATTAGTTTTGTAAATAAGGGGGAGAAGAATTTCTTTTATCGGTATATGTTTTTTTTGTTTTGTTTTTTTACCCCTTTGCTGATGATTGACAAAAAGGGGGAGAAGAATTTGAGTTTATATGCATGTTTTATGTTTTTATGTGTTTTTATATTAAGTTCAATTGGTATCCAAAGCTTTATTTAAAGTACTGTTTAGTTTTGGTATCAAGAGCTTGTAAAAGAGATCATTAGATCATTAGTTTTGTTTTGCATATATTGAGTTTAATTGGTATCTAGAGCATGTTTATTTGTTTTAGTTTAATTGGTATCAAGAGCATGTTATTTTGTTTTGCTAATTGGTATCTAGAACATGTTTATTTGTTTTTGAAAATCCATTGGTATCTTCCATTGGTTTCTAGAGCATTTATTGTATTATGCATATCTATGCATGTTTCATGTTTTATAATTTTATTGGTATCTAGAGCCATTTATTAGTTGTTTATCCTATGCATGAGTTAAGGGGGAGCTTCTTTGAAGCTTAACTTTAATCCATGCATATATAACTCCATGAGTTGTCATCATCAAAAAGGGGGAGATTGTTGGCCCAAAGGCCTTCCACTCTAGTTTTGATGATGATTAACTCATGTAGTTATGTGTACTAATAATCTTGTGAGTTTAGTTTCAGATCATTAATCAAGTTATTAGTTGGTGATTAGCTTCAACAAGATGATTTGGAAGTTTTCACATGTTGATTCAGAGCCCGAGCGTCAAAGATCATATATAGCACTTGCTCGGTGGATCAAAGAGTTTTGGATTGAGTCGGCTTGAGATTGCGCTCTACAAGAAGACATCGTACCATATTTAGTTTTGTGTTTAGATCCAAATTGTAAAGCTTAGAATAGTATGATATGCTCAAGTTCACAACACACACGTTTTCATATTTTGGTTTTCGGTTTTTAGTTTAACCAATCTTGGTTTGCATGAATAGATATTATATCAAAACAAGTTTACATGGTTTAATGTATATTAGACTTGTTCTATATACATGCATGCTTCAACTACTTAGACAAACTTACTTTGATATACCTATTCATATGTTTTAGGTTTTGTATTTTAAACAAACTTATTTTTGGAATTAAGAACAAAAACTATGATATATATATGTTTCATTATATTGGATTTCTATCCATATGCATCATGCTTCAAAGTGTTTAAATATCATGTTTTT